>BJKM01000204.1:546223-811223 GCA_015082035.1 Chaenogobius annularis | reverse complement strand
ATGGGGCAATAAGCAAAAGCTAGCCTTCCCACCATTTGACGTCACAGAATATTTAAGAATATAAGTGTTGTTTGAGGCTCAGAGGGAGAGGACCTCGTAACCAGGGTTCAAGTGTGAATGAAGCTAAAATACTATAATAAGCTAAAGCTATTATTAAAAGCTGAAGCTAAATATATGTTATAATGTAGTTAAAAGCAAAAATGAATAAATAAATGTAACATAATATGCGTCCACAGCACTCTTATAGCACTTATAGCAAGAAAACGTCACAGATTTCATGTCATTTTCAAGTTTTTACTTTTATAAAGGCTAGGATAATTGAAAATGTGTGGTCTGCATTTGTGAATGTTTGACTTGTCGTTCTCCTGCAGGTGGTGACGATCGCCGTGTACTCGTTCTTTGCCTTCTGCGTGGTCGGGCGGCAGTTCCTGAACCCCGCCAAAGGCTACAAGGACCACCGGATCGACATGTACGTGCCCGTCTTCACGCTGCTGCAGTTCTTCTTCTACGCCGGCTGGCTCAAGGTGAAACTCCGCTCTGAAACAGGGGGCTTTTGCCGTTCTTGAGTGGGGGCGTACGCGATCGGTGAACCTTGTATGGCCCTGTGCAGGTCGGGGAGCTGATCATCAACCCGTTCGGTGAAGATGACGACGACTTTGAAACCAACCAACTCATTGACCGCAACATTCAGGTCATTTCAGAAACCCGCTTTTTTTCAATTGCAAAGGTCACTAAAGCAAAGCAATCTCAGCATCTCACACTTTTATGCCCGGATGCCCTCCCTTTTACTGAAACTAGACTGGCAATGAGTGATAGTCAGATTACAATGTCAGTATGTGTCTTTTGATCAGTTGATTCTTAAGGCCAAAGCCTACATAAATGTGTCAGTACAACCCTATTCACCGGGTTCAGGAGGTTGCCACGAGCGCCACCGTTATCTAGCCATTATGCCAGATTTTGTTTTGGCATATATTACTGGACCTATCTAAAAGAAAGAAACTAACATGAAGTTCACCGTCTTCTGTTATATAACGCTCTGCTCTTGTTGTGACGCAGGTTTCCATGCTGGCGGTGGACGACATGTACCAGAACTTGGCTCCGCTGGAGAAGGACAAACACTGGGCTCAGAGATACTTCTCTGTCCCTTACACTCTGTCCACAGCGGCCGAGACGCTCAGACCGGCTTTTAAAGGATCCACCTACGACATGAGGTCAGAAACACACCGGCGCATTGGGGGTGGAGGGAGGTTTTTAATTCATGCATTAATTAATGTAATTAGTGTAGTATTATTTGGACTCTGGGATGAAAAATGCATTGATTATGTGTTTGTTTTGTGGTTTTATGTTGTATTGTAGTTTGCACTTGTATTGTGATTTTAATGCATTTCATTGTTATACAATCTTTTTTTTTTCTTGCTTGCAATTTCAATAATCAGATTTATATATTTGCACAGAAATTTGCAAAAACAGTCCTACATGTCCTACAATTATGTTGAAACATATGTGCCTTAACTCTTTTTTTCATGGATTCCCTTTTTTTTTTTTGGATCCGGTTTATGAAAAAAATCTGTTTTCTCTGGCCCCGCCCTTGTCTTTTTATTTAGTTTTGTCATTATTACTATTTTGTATTTAGTTTTTTTCATCTTCTCTCTTTTCTTTCAGTTTGGAAAATAAATAAATAAATAAGAGGATTGTAAAATAATATACAACATTTTGACAATTTACTTGACAATATTTGATATTGAATACATTTTGAGATTTTGAGCTATTTTTGAATAAATTCTTCACTGGTCATTATTATGAGCTAGGATTTTTTTTTCTCTTCATTCTTTTAAATTGTTTGGGGATATTTTTGTGATTTTTTGGCAACAGTTAGTCATGAGTCTCATCATAAACTCTTTATTTAACCCCATTGATGCTGAACCCATATACCTGATACTTACACTAAAACTATTAATATTGCAATATAAAATAAATCTAATAAATCTGGTAAAAATGTTGTTCTAATATTTCCCAGGATGAGCGCTGAGGACCTGGAAACTTACCCCGTGGATGAGGACGGTAAAACTCACTACTTTCCACCCAGAGGCTCGTTGGGCGACGAACTGAACCAGTTTGTGCAGAAGAGTAAAGGCATTCTGCGTGGAGCCAGTCTGCCGTCGCTGCACGATGTACAGACGCCCTCCGACCGAGAGGAACGCGACGGGACTGACCTGAGCAATCACAAAGACGAGAGCGACAAGCTGGTCACCATTGAAATAACACAAAATGATTAGCACACAAGCATCGGCCTGATCGGATGCTGAACGCCGCAAAGACTTCATAATGTTCAGTCGTAATGTTGTCTGTGTGTGGACCATCAAAAGGAGGGAATACAAATCTTTATTTTTTACTATATTTATTCCTCATTGATATTTTACTACATTTAGAATAAATAAAGTAGATATTTAATCATGTAATGCTGTTTTTTCTGGGATGAGGGCAGCACAGTGGTTCCCAAAGTGGTGGTCTATCGATTACCTGGAAGTTATACTATACATATATAATTACAAGAAAGAGAGGAGGGACTCTTTTGTCCCGAGGGCTGCTACTCCCCTCAAACTAACCTGACACTGGGACCTTTGTCAAGCTAACTAACTTATATAGTAGCACTGTTGTTCATTCTGCCTGAATTGCTCCTCGAGGACAAATAAAGTTCCATTGACTGATTGTTTAATTGAAAATGATATATTTTAGTGAAATTAGGTCAAATAGTAAATAGTAAAACTACTAAAACGATACTATTTTTTCCCCCCACTTGTTCAGTTGGATGGCCTGAAATGTTTAAACTCTGGGCTAGCAAGACATCTGATGTGACATTAAGTAATAACTAAGCTTGAACCAGGTCCTAATAATAATAGCGACATTTTGTATATTGTCATTAAAAAAGAAACTGCTTCTCCACATTACTTGTGTCTTTGTATAAAATCTTCATTATTCATTCATTGGTCATTACCTTTTCAGTTTGACCACTTTTTCCATGATTTGTTTCCTGTTGCTTATTTTCCTGCCGCGCCCATTATTACAGCATACAATTCTAGTATTTATTTATTTTTTAAATTAAAAAATGTATTTCTTATCACAGTAGTATTTTCGAGTTACGACTATGCCATTTGAAAATAAATGTAGAAATAAAAACAATATTTTGAAATACGCCGAACGGAAGTTGCAGTGGGCCAAAAGTGTCGCGACTATTTCCGCGTTGTCAGAAGTCAAATCATCAGCGCTGGTGGATTCCTCATCAGAATACTGCCCTTTGGACACTCACGGTTAGTGGACAGTCATATTTGGACTTGGTTTAAGTCATTTATATCTTATCTAACCTGTTTTCTAGTCATAGTATTAGTTTGGCTTGTAGACGTAGTCAAAGTGGACATTTCTCTTCTGTTAGCATGCTAAAGTTAGCTAACTCAGTGTTAACATTGACAGGAGTGTTTAGTTTGGGTTTGACAGGTGATAAGAACGTTGCTGGACTTTACACTGTCAACATCGCATAAAAAGCATCTTACATTTGTCTCAGATGTCAGTTTTATGTTCGTTTCGGGCCATAGATGCTTGTGTGAACAAAAGGATTGTTCGTGCACTCGTGAATGTTCTGTGTTGTTGTGATTTTGTGTTTGCCAGAGTCCAAACAGATCTGACCGTGTTGTGATGTGAGCGGGCCTGAGTCTGGCCTCTGTCCGCCCGAAGCGTCATGTCTCTGGGGGAAAGTCCTCACCTGCTGCTCGGGAGGATCCGCTTCATCAACAGGTCTGAACAATCTGAGAAATGTTCTAAGGGACTTTCACAGTATTATGAACATGTCCAGGAGCATTTCACTGTCTCCAAAGTGCTGCTCTTTTATAATTTGTATTCTGTATAAATCAGGCATGTCCAACCTTTTCACCAGGGTAGTCAATACAGTGTGTCGTTCAAATAGAAGTGTATAAAGGCACAATATGTAACTTTTTAGCCACAAAATAGACAAAAGTAAATTTTCCTTAATATTTGATGAGTTTGTAATTGAAATAACTAGTGAACTTACTGAGGGCGCGTCTGCATCTCCACAAACCTAACTCATACTTGGCCAAGAGCAGCCTTGTCCTTCTTGTTTCCATGGAAATGTTGTTCCTTTGGCCGTAACATCCCACAGTTTGGCATGAAACGCATCTATCTCCATGGAGAATGTGGAGAGGATAGTTAAACTTTCTATTTCTGTGGAATTATGCAGATGACTCCACATCCAGAAAGTTACACACTGTGCCTTTTTAAAGGAACCGTATGTAATATTTTGTTTTCAAATTTCATAAACGAATCAAATAAAGCTTTCACGGGTAACAATAGTAAAAGTATGAATGGTATCGTAACTGTCATTTCTTCCCTCTCCACAGATGCATCGAGTGTTTCCGGAACAGCGAGCCCGTCCCAGAGTGTCTGTGCTATGTGCCCAAAGAAGTGTGCTATAAGATCTGTAAAGACTCCTCCTCCGGCGCCTCGGCCTCCTCCGGACCCTCAGCCGGAGTCTCCAGCGTGGGCAAAACCATCGTGCCCGTGTTCGACTCTCCGCACCAGACGCCGCAGAGCAAAAAACTGTCCAAGTACCACATTGAACCGAAGAAAGGGACCTGCATCCGAACCTCAGGAGAAGAGTACTGCAACAGCCAGGGACTATGGGTCAAAATGAACAAGGTACAGAAAGAAGTGTTCCACGTGTAGAGTCATGAAGTATGTTCTTTTGCTCAAGAGGGCTGCAGCTATAGACAGTTTGGGACATATTCTGCTACAAATCTACTTGTCATATTATTATATTCTTTGAACTTAAACAATATACAGCTCAGTCATCTTGTTTGTTGAGAGAGTGAAAGTGCTTGTTCATGCGCTTCCACTGGACTGATCATTTCAGTACTTAATTTCACATGAGGCCTTACATGAGCCTAACTCTGGATACTGAAAAGTGCTCCTTTTACGCCGCACCACAATCCCCTTCTGCTCCTGTGACTATTTCCAGAACGCTGCTGCTCGGGTCCTGACTAGAACCAGGAAGTACGAGACAATTTGAATTATTTGTGAATTAATTGTTTACTCTACAAATAAACTTGTCTTGCTCGACAGGTTTCATTTTACAGACCTTGAAGGATGGGTCAAAATGCAGACATATTTCTACAATGGGACATTATTATTATTATTATTATTATTATTATTATTATTATTATTATTATTATGATGTTTTACTCGTGTTTGCTGTGACCCTCCTCGCTCACATTCGTCCCATTTCTCCAGGAGCAGCTGGACGAGCAGAAGCCGGGGCAGGATCTGTCCGAGGGCTGGATCCTGGTCTGTAAACACACGGAGGGTGGCGACCGCCTGGTGCCGGTGGAGTCTGCGGACACCGTGAGCCGGCAGCAGCAGCTCTTCGGCTCCGACTCCAAACCGTGTCACCGCTGGGAGCAGGTGGTGGACGTGGAGAACGCGCTGTTCCTCGGAAACAAACCCAAAGTGGCCGAGTGCGACCAGACGGCTGTGCAGAGGCTGAGGTCAGTCTGCGTCAGGGGCGAAAGGGGATTTAAATGACCAGGAGTTAAGAGGGTAGATGTTATAATTCTGCAGTTTTTTAATTCTTTATACAATGTGTTATGTTTTTAAACCTGCTGAAAAGAGGAAATTAAGATCAGATTTAGAATTTGGTTATTGATGAAGAAAAACATTTAAAAAAGAAAATCATCCCTGTATTTTATAATGTTGTGGTGACTACAGCAAAAGGATCTACAGTTGTAGATGTGTTTTTGTCCTGTTTTTTTTAATAAATACTTTCATTAAATAATTAGTAGTGCTATAGGCCATTAGTGGTTCAGTCGATTACTAGTCCAGTGGTTCCCAAAGTGGGGGTCGCAAAATGATTCCATAATGTAATTTTAAAATTATGACACTCTATTATATACTTTTTTTGTGTGTGTGAAATTTTTGTGTTCGGCCTGAACATTTTGGGAACGCTTGTCTTAGTCCACGAAATGGCTTGTTATTTGGATGATAAGGATTTATATGAAGAACCGCAGGAAAGACAAGGCATGGATTGAGTTAGCTGAAGTGCTAAGAGTCAATGTTTGAGTTTAATGTCCCTTTTGTTTGTTTGTTGTATGTCTTGTGATTGCACTTTAGATCAAATAATAAAGGGATGTTGATTACCTGATGAATCGATGCTAATTGTTTTGTTTTTTTAGTCGACCTCTATTTATTTTTTCTGTGTCCACAACCCTAATAATAATTATTATCAACAATGTATTTAAATATATAATGCTTGTGTCGCAGGTATGTTCCTCCGACCTGGACGTACGAATGTGACGAGGACCTGGTGCATTATTTCTATGAACACATCGGGAAAGAAGATGAAAACCTGGGCAGCGTCAAGCAGTGTGTGGTCAGCATCGAAGTCTCCTCCTGCTCTGTAAGTTCACGTCACAAACTGTGGGAGCCTCCGAGTTAAAAGCGCTAGAGTGAAGTTGTATTTCCTTTTTGATTTCTGATTGTCGCTCTAACTTGGCTGCTTGTGTCAGGATCAGCCCAGTGGCATAAGCTGTCTGACCGATGGCGACACGGAGACGTTTTGGGAGAGCGACGGTTTACAGGGACAGCACTGGATCCGACTGCACATGAGACAAGGCAGTGTCATCAAGTAAGAAACAAAACATTTACATGAAGAGTCGAATTAGGGCAATACTTCAGGCAGCCTGCTGACAAACTGACCATAGAAAGTCCTGGGTTTAGTTTACAGAAGGGCAGTCAAGCACGTTAACTTATGTGAATAATCACGCTGTCTGTTTGGACCAGGGCTATATCCGGCCCGTGGGCCAAAACATAAGTATGTTGTAACATAAGATTTAACACCGTTACAGCGTGATTAAATACTGGGAAAACAGGTTTTGCATAATTTTGCCCATTGATGTACACTCACTACATAAATGCAGGCACTGAAAAAAGAACCATTCAGGAACCAGTACCAAAAAGCAGATACCGTTAAAGTCTTTTTCTGACCACAAACTTTCCTACAAGGACAATAAATGACCCATAACTGTATTTTTGGGCCACTCAACTTGAGGAATATGGGACCAGTCCTGCTTTTCAGTGGCCACATTAAATCCACATTTCTGTCTCCCTTTGGGTTACTTTAAGTTTAAAACTAGTATAGCAGTTCTGTTGCCCCGTTTTTAGACCTGGTTTAGATCTGATGGTACACAGAAAGTGAGATATTTTCTTAGGTGGTACTTTGTGTGAAAAGAAATCCAGAGATTGAATAATAATGAGTTTCTTGTATTCAAACATTTCACTTTGTATTTTATGTAAAGTTAGTGGTGCTAGATTTTGGCGTGCATATAAACATAGCCGATGTGTTTCGTTTCTTCAAACAAGGAAACATAAAGTGTATTTCCTTTTGTCTTTTGCAGTAAGTTGATATTAACCGTAGACGCCACAGACGACAACTACATGCCCAAAAGAGTGACGGTTTATGGAGGAGAAGGAGACAACCTGAAGAAACTCAGCGACGTCACTATAGACGAGTGAGTTTCCTTTTCAAGATAAAACAGAAAAGTGTGCTGTAAATAACAGGGCTGCACCATATTGGAAAGGATGTCGATATGATCGATAAGCGCTGTAATATCGATATATTATTGTGACATTTTAATATACACAGTCATTTCAGTTAGAATAAAAAACAAAAAAAGTGCCTGTGCCTGATTTTTTTTTTCATGTAATAAAGTAAAACCTGCTTTGCCCTCGCACAGATCTATGGTTAAAGCAGCTCTTGGGGTCAAAATGAGGTCGCCGTGGGCCGTCTGAGTCTAATTCTAGAACACTGTTAGCATGCTAGTCGTTGTTAGCTTCACCGCGATGGCAAAAGTCTGCTGTGGCTTCAGAAAGTTGTGAACAAATGCTGCCGGAATACAAATAGTTTTCAGGAAAGACGAATGTCTATGGACCGCTGCAGTTTAAAACAAACTAGTTTTTCACATTTTAAAAACTGTAAAATTTAGGTAAAATACCTTTTTTTAAATATGCAACAACTCCGACTTAAAAAAGAAAATGATTGATAAATTGTGCCTTTTTTAATGTTTCATAAAGTGCGTTCTTTCGTGTCTTAGTAACCTTATAGGAGAAGTGTGCGTGCTGGAGGACATGGTCTCCCACTTTCCCGTCGTAGAAGTCCGGATCGAAGAATGTAGAGGTAAAGATTTCCTCCTTTTTTTAATTTAAATATTACAGATAAATCGACAGACGGTGGAAATACAGTCTTCCCGCTTGAATTTAAAGCGTCTAATGACATTGTTCTTCTCCAGATGAAGGGATCGACGTGCGGATCCGAGGGCTGAAGATCAAGTCGTCGTGTGAACGGGACCTCGGGCTGAACGCAGACGTGTTTCAGTCCACCAACCTCGTCCGGTACCCTCGACTCCAGGGCACGGCTCCAGAAGTGCTCTACAGGAGGGCCCTCGTCATACAGAGGTACGCAGAAGACATATTACTGATGGGATTCAAAAATAATAGCCACAATAATGCATTTTTACCCTTGTACTTGTTCTATTTTTGTCATGAATGCACATTTCTGATGCGTCTCCAGGTTCATGATCTTGCTGGACGGCGTGCTGCCACATCTGGTTCCAGCCTGGGATTACAGCCTCGGAACATTTAACCATATAAAGGTAATGCTGCCGTTTAGTTTAGTTTCATTTGCTCACTTCAACATGCCAGAAGCTGTACGTGGAAAAACAACAGAAAAACAGCTAGTTACCGTAATTTACCCGATTTTGTTGTCTTTGTGCGTTAAATTAAATCTGTTTTGCCGCAGTACAGATATATTATAAAAGCATCTGTTCAGGTGAAAATGAGTCCGCAGCGCTTTGTCTATTCTATCTATTTATGGAGCGTTTTAGTCTTCGAGAAGCAGCAAGCGCGTTGTTAGCATGCTAATGTCGGTTAGCTTTACTCTGCGCGGCAAAACTCGCGAGCTAGGTCTCGCGACAAATGTTTCTGAACTCGTCGCTGTGAGTAGTTAGGATGCTCAGAATGCATTAGTTAAGTGTGGAGCTGTGAAGAGTTTAAAATTAACTATATTGTTGTTTTCATGTTTCAAAACGGTAAAAATCAGCTACACCACCTTTAATGCCACACCAGCAGAGGGCGACGTCTGATTTTGAAGCTGTAAAGCCTGGCGATTGGTGTGTGCCTGTGTCTTTACATCACACCACCTTTTTTAAAGCCGGAGTAGACTCTTGTAAAGAAGTAATTTCGTTTTTTTTCCTCCTAAAGGTTTAGTTCACGTGACACTTTTAACGTTTTTAATATTTGTTGATCTGGTTTACGGTTCATATCTCCGTTATTACCGGGCCGATCCGCATGAAACAAAAAGTGGCACAAAGTTCCACGTCTTTGTCAGCACAATCAAACAACAGTCCAAATATTTGTTCACGATATCCTCTGAAAGTGGTGCCATTATTCAACTCAATCGTATTAATATGACACGTTTGCAGTGTAACTCAATGGGGAGGTTTATTGTTTTTGGATGAAATATCTCAACTATAAATGCACAAACGTTGAACCTTATCGTTATTTGTTAGTGACCGGCTCCACAGACATTATTCCTCATCTTTCTTACTCCAAACTGTCCAGAAAAAGCTCTTGAGAATTAAAATAACTGACGATTCCCGTTATCGTCCGGCGCAGAGCATAAAGCAGCTGCTGATGCTGTCGAAGCGGCGCTCTCCGCTCATCACACAGTGTCTGAAGGACTCGGAGACCAGCAAACCCAACGTCATGCCCCGCCTCTACATCAACCGCCGCCTGGCCATGGAGCACCGCGACAACCCGTCCCTCGACCCCGGCTGCAAGAACGCCGTCTTCAACCAGGTACGGCCGCTCACGCTTGAACCGCGCTCCGTGCTCCGCGCCCGTCACTAAGGCTCGTTCGTTTTCCTCTGCAGGTTTATGAAGGTCTAAAGCCGTCGGACAAGTTTGAGAAGACTTTGGACTACAGGTGTGGTTCGGTTATCAAGTCTGGGCATAATGCTGGTGGAAAGTATCAAAAATCTGATTCTAATCCGTTCTGAAAGTGTCAGTACTGTCTCTGTGTCATCTTTGTCGTCCAGGTCGGTTCTAGAGCGAAGGAAAAGTGTAACTCGACTGGACAAAACATTTAAGTCCATTTAGATTTAAGACGTTCAAGCGTTTGAGTTCTTTTGCCATGTATCAAAAGAAAAAAAGCATAATCGTGAAAAAAATTTCTGAAGAAAACAGACTGTTTTAAATGAAATCATGTTATGCCTTTGAATGATTTTAAAGCACCGGCACTCGTATTGTATGTGGAAAATGTGTTTTTATGTAGGTTCATTCATTTTACTGTTCTCACTGGGTTTTCCCTGTATAAGTAAATAAATAAAATGGAATGAACAGAAGTACTAGTATAAGTAATAATTTCAGTTGAAAATGTATGTAAAACGACATTTAAAAGGGTAAAATATGACAATTACAGATAAAGGTGGGCAATATATTCAATATTGTTAAGGCTTTTTATGAAGATCTGCCCATATTGAATATAGAGTTGTATATATTATCTTAAAATGCAAAACTCAAATTCAAACTGGTTCAAAAAGAGCGAATTCAAAATAAAAATGGAACAAACGTTACATTTTTGTCAGTAATGACGTAATGACGGTCCAAACTTCATTCATTTACAGAGCGTTTCAAAACGAACCGTGCCATGCTTGGATCACTGATGCCGTAGTTTCCGAACCGTGATGACCTGTCGCCTCTTGTCCCGCAGGTGGCCGGCGCGGTACGACCAGTGGTGGGAGTGTAAGTTCATCGCCGAGGGCATCATCGACCAGGGCGGCGGCTTCAGGGACAGTCTGGCCGACATGTCCGAGGAGCTCTGCCCCAGCTCCGCCGAGTGCCCTCTGCCACTGCCCTTCTTCACACGCACGCCCAACGAGGTCCGTTTTACCGCGCCAGTCGGGGCCAGAGTCCGGTCCTGGGACTGGGGTCGGACTCGGCTTTTCACAAAAACGCTGAATTTACTGTAATTGTGCCGAAGTCCGCCAAATCACCCGCCAATACTGTACAGTTGGCTGGTTCTGACTGTTGAGATGTCAGGCTTTTAAACGTCTTTGTAATGTGTAAAGAATCGGAATAAATAATCAATTGGAGTAGTCCAAATAGAGTAGTCCAAGTTTGAAACGAGTCCGCTGGAAGTTGGTTTACGAGGCTGCGTAAAACCGAGCTTTTTACCCGTAACGTTGTTGTATTTACGTAGTTTAAATCCTCTCCCTGCCTCATGAACGTAAATCATGTCTTTGTATCTGCCGCCTCTGCGTTTTTGACACACGTTTTTTACACTTCGACAGGGGGCGCTGGAGGCCCGGGACTACTACGTGCCCAACCCGTCGTGTAAAGAGTTTCAGAAGTACGAGTGGATCGGGCAGCTGATGGGCGCCGCGCTCAGAGGGAAGGACTTTCTGGTGCGTCGAGAAGCCGCAGAGTTGCACCGCTTTGACGCAGATGCCCGACATGAATTGCGCTTCAATGATCTTTCCAGGTGTTGGCGCTGCCTGGTTTCGTGTGGAAGCAGCTCACCGGGGAGACAGTCAGCTGGACTAAGGACTTCCCGGCCGTGGACTCGGTTCTGGTGAGTTCTGACATGCTAATAACAACAACGACAACAACCTCAGTTTTCTACATCGTTCCAACGTTAGATATAGTTACTTTTAGAGACAAAAATAAACTTACTGATCGTGATAATGATGTGATTGTGTTCTGGGCGTGTTTTTAAAAAGCGGTGATATCAGAATTAGAAAAGATTTATTGCCATTGTCAGTGAATGAAAACAAGATTCACAAACGAGGAACTGCCTTCGGTGAAGAGGTGCAACAGGAAACTACAAATATAATAGCAAAATATGAAAATGATAATGATAAGGCATGAATAAAAAATTGGGGTACCTAAATAAGATAAAAATATACTTTTAAACTTACTTTGACTGAATAAATACACACACTACAGTTTAGTCAGATGAGCTACTGTAAACAAACAAACGTGCAGGTATAAAGAGATATTTTTGAACTTTTTACAGTTTATACGCTTTTTCGTGTGACGTGTGAACCTAAACCACAGCATTTCCTGGCACGTTTTAGATCATTTTGTATCTGAAAATGGTCCTCCTGATAAAACGACGCGTCCGCCCCTCTGCGTCCGCCCCTCTGCGTCCGCCCCTCTGCGTCCGCCCCTCTGCGTCCGCCCCTCTGCCCGCCCCTCTGCCGCCCCTCTGCGTTCGTCTCCTTTTCTCAGCCGCGTCCCGTGTGCGTCTCTCCCGCAGGTGAACTCGCTGGAGGCCATCGAGAACATGGATCAGGAATGTTCGAGTTCCGGTTCGCCGAGGAGCTGATCTACACCACGCTGCTCAGCGACGGGCAGGTGGCGGAGCTGATCCCGGGAGGCAGTAACGTCGCTGTGAAGTACGGGACTATAAGAGCGCGTGTCAGTGTTCAGTCGGTTCTCAGAGCGTCTCTTAAAAAAACAAAAACAAAAACACAGAAATGCAGACGTTAAGAAAACTCTGGTATAAGAAGAAAATGTTCTGTTTTTGATTGATTCGATCCGTTTGATTTAAAGTAAAGCTTCGTTATTCACTGGAAACATGTACAGTAAGTCAAAAAAAGATCAAAATATGTCTTATTTATCTTGATTTTTGACATTTTGACATACTTAACAGAAGATTTGCCAAGAAACAAGTACGTTTTGTTTTTATTTCAAGAGTAGCAGTCATTTCAAGTGAGAAAATGTTTGTTCTTTTTTATTTGAAGTAAAACAAGATATTGTATTCTTGTTCCATTGGAATCTTGGTTTAAGGCAGTCAAAATACACCCAAAACAAGATAAATACACTTTTTAACTTATATTATTTTAGCTTTAGAAATTGTTGCCGTATCTTAAAAGCCCAAATATCTTGTTAATTTGAATATGTGGCTCGCCAAATTCCACAGAGTCTCGCGTCGCAGATAAAGTTGAGACATTTTGATTGTGACGCCCGTAGGTACGAAGACCGCTGCGAGTTCATCCGTCTGGTGAAAAAGCCCGACTCGAGGAGAGCAAGCAACAGGTGGAGTGAACAACCATGTCTTTTATATTTATTTTATGTGGTGTCTGTTATGTAGCTAATGTCAAGTATTCTGTGTTGTACTTTTATGTAAACGCGTGATCCAAGTCGCCAAATAACGTTAACTTGTCTTAAAATTATGAAGGTTTCAGACTTAAATTACGCTAAAGTCGAAAACGAACGCAGCTCTTGTTTGTTTGTCGTTCCCGAGTTTTTAAAAGTACACGTTGTGCCCGTCTTTGGTGTGGCAGATCGCAGCCATGCAGGCAGGGCTGCTGAAGGTGGTCCCCAGGCCGTGCTGGACCTCCTGACGTGGCAGGGTGGAGAAGAAAGTGTGCGGCGACCCGGAGATCTCCGTGGAGGCGCTCAAACGACTCAGTGGGTGTCGGGCCGCTTCTGTTTGTTTTAAAACATGTGTTAGTTGAGAGCAAAACGTGAAAAAGCGCTTGAATTAAGCAGCGTTTATCTTATTTGAGTATATTTTGACTGTCTTTGAAATAAGATTGACATGGAACAAGCGTGACTTAAATGAGAAAAAGACACGAAAATGGGAAAAAAAAATACATACGGACTAAACTTGGAAAGGGACAAATTTGAATAAACTGGACTAAATGGGACTCAAATCTTGGACCTGGTGGGCTACTCTATTTTTATCTCAAATATACACTTTTTTTCTTCCTGTATTTTTTATTTTTATATATATATATATATATATATTATATATTTTTTTTTTTTTTTTGATGTTTTAATTTAAAAAAAATAATTAAATGAGAAAAAGATGAGGATTTTCTCACTTGAAATTGCAAAAAAAAAAAAAAGCATTTGAAATGGAAAAATAACTACTTGTTCCATTGACCGATCTTATTATTTAATTGATTGATAAGAAAATACATTGATGTTTTCTTACCGCGTTGAACCTGAGTGACGTGCGATAAATTGACTAAAATGACTTGTCTGCACAGCCCGATACGAGGACGTGGAGCAGAGCGATCTAAGAGTGCAATATTATGGGAAGCTCTGACAAACTTCACCAATGGTTCGTTCACAGTTTTAGTTTGTGTGATTACATTTGAAACTGAATGAAGACTCACTGATTGCTTTCATTTGGCTTTTTTTTTTCCTCAGCGGATCGTAGCAGGTTTCTACGGTTTGTCACTGGGAGGAGCCGCCTTCCAGCTCCCATCTATGTATTTCCGGATAAACAAGGGTAAGATTTAGATAAACGAATCTTAAAAAAAAGAAAAAAAAAATCATTCATTTTTATTCTTTTTCTCACAGGTCAGACACGTCAGATTCCCTCCCTCAGTCCTCTACATGTTCCAGCACACTTTATTTACCAAATTATCCAAGGTATTTTATTAATTTAGCCTATTTTTTATGCTATTTTGACAGTTTTACTCAAAATAATCATCATTCCAGGCTTTTCTGAAAGGTGAACTCAAAATCGACATGTTTTGCACCAAATATGCTTTCACCTTCACCAGACTCTTTCCAATGATGTCTTTGCGCCCTCTGCTGGTGTTTGTTTTACACACTCGTAACTTGCCTTAAAGCTGAACGAAGTCACTCGGGCGATAGAGCTCCCCCTGCAGCTCCCTTGTGAAAATACACGGCCTGAAAATAGACGTAAAAGTTAATTATTATTTGTTTGTTTATTTTTTTTTTTCACATTTTTTCCTTTCTTGATCATAATTAAGACTGTATAATCGCACACAAAAACCTTTCACGTTGCCAAATACAAAAAAGAGCCAATAGTTTGTGGAGATAATGACTGTACTTGAAGGGTTGCAGCCTTTTGACATTTGCGAATTCCAGTCATTCAAATTGCAGTTTCGATTCGATTGCGATTAATCTTGCAATACACACCGATTTAAAAAGGTTCCGTCATGTTATGCAAAGATGTCTCTGTCCTTTTATCTTGTGTGTGTCGGGTTGTACAGTATGGGTTTGTTTATTTTTCACAGTGGTGATCCAGTTGTTGTTGTTGTTGTCGTCGTCGGTTCATGTTTTTTTTATATATATATTTTTTTTTCAGCGCTAAAATCTGCGAGGAGAAACTTCGCTACGCCGCGTACAACTGCGTCGCCATAGACACGGACATGAGCCCGTGGGAGGAGTGAGCCGCCCGTGGGGAGGAGTCGAGCCGCCCCCGCTTCACTTTCCACAAAAACTCTTTTAACCACGATTAACCTTCACCGAACCGACCGCAACGTTCACCCAAATTTACACAAACGCCGATTAACCATAGCTGTGTAAATTAAAATAATACTGGAAACAAGGATTGGGCTTTTTGGATTGATTTGTGTGACTGTTCATTTTTTTTTACTATTATTATTTGTTTTATTCATAATGTCTTTGGCAGATGAACAAGACACTGAAGAAAGTTAGTAATCAGAAAATATTTTATTGTCCGTGGACACTAGGAACAATGATGACTAATAATCGTAAAATATAAACTAGCATCAAATAAGGTGTTAGAATACAAATGGGTCTTTACTGAATATAAACACAAAATATTCAGTATTTATGGACGGAATAACAAATGGATAAAGTATTGTTGACTCGCCATCATTGTGATATAAACATCCTTGTATGTATAAATATGATTGTAAGTGTTTTACAGAGACAATTAAAATAATTACCATCATGGCTTCATTTGAAAAGAGAAAATAGGAATATTTTAATATAAAGATGACTCTCCATATTATGGAAAAGGAATAAAATGTTGAGTGTGAAGTTTTTTTTTCCTCATTTCTGATTTTAAGAAGTCACAAAACCACTTTTTTTTTTTTAAAAACTGAAACTGTTCATTGGTCTAAAATGTTTATCCAAACATCCTTGGCCATATTTTGACATTTTAGTGCAGAATTGATGTGTGTAGTATTTTCAATGTAGAGAAAAGATGGTTCCCGAATGATGCACTGAAATGTCAACAGAAAGAAATGTGAAAAGCGACTGGAGCAAAATGAAGTCGACTAATGCATTTTTACATTAAATCTAAATGCTAATGAAATAAGAAATAAGCAACAGTTTTTAATTTCCAGTGTATTAGTGTCAGATGGTCTGATTTTCTATATCAAAAGACAAAAATAATATATATGAGTTTCACAAATAGTATAATTTCTCGTAAAATATGTAAAAAAAAAATAAAAAAAATCTGTAGTATAAAAATGTATGTAAAAACCGTTTATGGGTCAACATTTCTGTAAGTATTTGTCCATTGAAACCTAAAAATCAGGATTTTGCTTAATCAGAAATGTAAAGTGTCATATTTATATTTGTTTACAGACTTTTAAAGGCATTATAATTGTGTAAATCTTTTAAACAACCGTACTCTTAATGACAAATGTGAATTTAATACTTTTAAAAATCTGATATTGATTGATTTCCGTGGTTTGTCCTGAATAATCCACCCCAAGTCTCGCTGACCCTGTGAAATATCGCGAGCACTTGGGGCCTTCAAACCTGCCCATGAGCCTTTGCGATTCCTCTTTCTAGCCGGCGCCTGAGAATGGGTACGTGTTTTCACGCTCGGATCCGGGAGAGAATCTATGTCCATCTGACCATTAAACCACGGAATACGATAATCACGGTTTGCCAAAATGTAGATCAATATTCTCCAGATAACGCCGTCTGCATTTTATCACGAGGATTAACGCAGTTTAGCAGTTTTATGACAATATTCGCGTAGATGGTCGTATGCTCCAAGATGGCTGCTTCTCGCGTTGGACAGTTTTGTTAGCTTCTGGAGGTGAAGTTAGCTTGAAATTGTCTGTCGCACTGCGTATTTTACTCCAGATGTGAATATTATTTGCTAAACCATGTAGTCTTTCTGTTTTGTCCAATTTTGCGTGACAATTCTGCCAATTTTAGCCATTTATTTGGAGTGAAGTTAGCTTTAGCCGCTAGCCTGACGTGAGGTTGTCATGCTGCCTTCTCCGTGTAGCTGCTGTTGAGTTTGGCTGTTTTCATATCGCTGAAAAGAAAATATTGTGTTAATTCAGTCCAAAATTGCATAGTTCGTTTTTTAATCTGACGCTTGAGTGAAATGATGAATCTCTTAACGCCGATTTCCAATGCGGACAACAAACCTTGGAGAACTGATCCCTCAAGCATCTCAGTCATGTTTGATTGGCAGATGCCGTGTGAGGAAACGTGGTTCTCATGTTCGTATGTGTTCTCTTTCAGGTATCTCCAGGGACAACTGGCACAAACGCCGCAAGACCGGCGGCAAACGCAAGCCTTACCACAAGAAGAGAAAGTATGAGCTCGGCAGGCCCCCCGCAAACACGAAGGTGAGGCTTTGAGCACGTGGGTTTTTTTTTTTTAAAGGTTATGGTCAAACACTGCAGGTTCTTTTTGCTTTATATGTGCAGAAGAGAACCGGACAGAACCAGCATTTGTCACATTTAAGAGTGTAGGTTTGTGACAGAACACAATTTGTCATCCTTGCCAAATGTATCGCTTTTTTTAACCTATAAGCTGCAAAATTGATTTAGTAATACATGAAAACCCTTAAATTCGACTACATTTGAACTTTGCTTCATGGCAGGCGTTTGCTAGTTCCGTTCCTGTCTTTTCCAGTGGTAGAAATGTGGCTCCTGTTGCATTTCAGTGCTTTGGAAGTCAGATTCATGTGATTTGTGTTCAAACTGCATCACATTTGGAGAGGAAACGAGCTTCAGGTCACATTTAAAGCAAATTAATTCAATTTGCAGTGTGATTTTTAGCCTTTCATGACGGCGTGAGTGATGAAAACTATGCCTTAGGTTTGTCTTTTTTTGAGCCGTTTTGGTTCAAAGTTTTAGACTTGCCGATGCCAGGACTTGTCATAGTTACTCTGACACGCATTGTAAAAGAACGTCTTTTCAAACGCGTATTCTGAAAGTTATTGGTCATTAACAACGTCATGTTTTCCAGATTGGACCTCGCCGTATCCACACAGTGAGGGTTCGCGGTGGCAACAAGAAGTACAGGGCTCTGAGGCTCGATGGCGGTAACTTCTCTTGGGGCTCCGAGTGTAAGTCGCTTTGTCGAAACGAGCATTATAATCCAGGTTTAATTTCAATGAAGATAACTTCGTCCAGTTCTGCTACTGAATGCATGTGACGACAACGTGACTCTGAGAAACCATCCAACGGTTCGCGATCGGGCCACTCTTTTATATTCAAGTAGTATTCATTCACCTTTTTAGAGAAATACGGCAACGGTTAAAACTGTCTGCAGATGGAAAACTAATTGGCAAGTAAAAGTTTTAAGTGTCTGAGTTTAAGAAAGATGCAAAGTGATTAAATGGTCGTTGCTGTTTGCTTTTGTCTAAAAATCAAAACATTTCCTGCAGCAATTTGACGAAATTTACATCAAGGTTTCTACGTCTTGTTTAAAATGAAGTTGAGACCCTGTTCAATGACTGAAGAACCATATTTAAAATCAGAATGTTTGGCCCGACCCCGTTGCTGACTCTTGCTCGTGTCAGTCCGTCGAGCCGCCCTCCTGAAGTGTTTGCGTTTGCTCCCAGGCTGCACGCGCAAAACCAGGATCATCGACGTGGTCTACAACGCCTCCAACAACGAGCTGGTCCGAACCAAGACCCTGGTGAAGAACTGCATCGTTCTGGTGGACTCTCTGCCCTACAGACAGTGGTACGAGGCCCACTACGCCACTCCTCTGGGACGCAAGAAGGGAGCCAAGCTGGTACGCGCCTCTGCCAAGTCCGATCGTACGGTGTCGCGGGTGTTTTAAAGAAAGTCATGTCTTTGCAAGCTTAAACGGCACAAAGGCGAGACATTTGATTCAAACATTGCCAGATTATCTGTTATAAGTGTTTTTAATTTGGTTTCTGTTCAAAATGTATGAGTTTTGAATTTTCTTGAATGCGACTGTGTTTAATAAACACAATCAGCCACTTGTCTTATAGCTAAAAAGGTTTATAAATCTACTTTGAGTTCATCAGTCGCTTTTAAATTGCCGCAGACTTCTTTGTGCCAATTGAGATTATTTTAAATACTTTAAAACAAGCTTCAAATGACTTCTGTTGTCTTTCTATGAGGATATCTTTGTCCAGTTCTGCTACTGAATGAAAGTGGTGATAATCGTGACTCTGAGAAAGACTTAACGTTTTGTTGCGTTGTTTTTTTGCCTGAAATCAATAACGTTTTAAGATTTAAGAATGACTCGTGTTTTTTGCTCTTGGCTGCAGACTCCCGAAGAGGAAGAGGTTCTGAACAAGAAACGGTCGAAGAAAACTCAGAAGAAATACGACGAGCGTAAAAAGACGGCCAAGATCAGCACGCTCTTAGAGGAGCAGTTCCAGCAGGGAAAGCTGCTCGGTGAGAAACGGATCGGAATTGACTTTTTTTTTTTTTTTTTTTTTTTTTTTTAGAACTAGCAAATTAAGTGACGGGGCTTTCTGTTCGGCTCAAACTTTTGATTTATGGTGGAGCCTTCAACACATTTGTACTTTAACTTTGAGCAGGCAATTCTTGTACATACTTTACCTTGTGGATCTGTTTGTCAATGAAACGAGAAAACAAGAGTCTTATTGAAATGATAAATGACCCTGTATCGAAAGTGTCTGTGGAGTTTGTCTCCAGGTCATTGATAATACAGGAACATGAGTTTGAGAGCCTTTCCCTGTGTGTGAGGGATCTGGGCCTTTACACCCTGTGGCACTCGCACATTTATACTTTAACACCTTTTTTTTGTTTTCGTGTTATTTGGAATGGTTTCTGAAAATGGTCTAAGATGTTGAAAGTTTGACAGTTGTGCCATGAACCTTCTGGTCTTGTTCGCAGCTTGCATCGCCTCCAGACCGGGCCAGTGCGGCAGAGCAGACGGCTACGTCCTGGAGGGCAAAGAGCTCGAGTTCTACCTGAGGAAAATCAAGGCCAAGAAGGGCAAATAGATGTACAGAAGTTTGATACGACAATAAAATCCACACGTCCCATTCTTGTCTGTCATTTTAATAATTACACAGTAAAACTATTAATCGCATCTATTGCAAGGTCCATTTTCTAAATGATCTGCTCTACAAAGTAGGGGGGAAAATGTAGGGCTTATGACAAGATTGTGAATTGATGCAGTTGGAAAAAATGTATTTTTTGATCAAACACCTACCGGTATTAAGTCTCAGGATGTCCAGTATCTTTGATTAATTTGGGGTTTTGCTTAAAGCTCTAAAGGCCTTTTGGAATTGACGCTAAAGATTTATTGCTGTATTAATCTGTAGCATTAAAGTCAAGTCATAATGTCCAAAATTCAATGTAAGGAATAATGTAAATTATTGGGGCAATGGTTGACGGTGCTAAATGTGTTTAATACAGATAATTGTGGAAAAGGCAAAGATTTTGCTACTTTTCTAAGGTAAATTTTAGATGCAGCTAAACGGATTTGGAAAACCATCTGCCCTTGCATCTAAGTAAAAATGCGTTTTGGGTTAAGATTTTATAAAATCCTGCACTTTAGCATAAAGGCAGGAACGGCATTACATGTATGATTATTCCAATAATCGAAGATGGGTTTCTAGTCTAAGCCGATATGTACAAAAATAATCTGGACAAGCATACTCAGACCAAACATCATTAGGTTAATTTTGTTACCTTTTGGGTTGTATAATTTTAATATACATTTTAATTCGGTTTAGCTGATATTTATATTCTCAATTTTTTCATATACTTTAAATTTTTTGGTCTTGAACTATTCTAGATGACTGAACATGTGGGGTTACTAAATTAATCAAGGATTAAAGTAATTTTTGCGAATTATTTTTATTTGTATTGCGACGTTACAAAACGCTGGGGTTGAACAACTTCCTGTTATGCGCCATGTGACTGAATGCCTGTCTGTGATTGGCCGAGCGCCTTCTTCGTCATATGTAGGACAAAGGTGGCGTTTGTCACTTACATTGGGTCATTTCTCGGTCTGCCCTCTCTGAAAACATGCTGATGAACAAGGTAAACCTAATCCCACCTGTATTTATACTATTTCACGTTTTAAACCTTATTAAATCTGGCGTAGTGTCAATTTGTCCGTAACAGCTGCAGTTTTGTTGGAGTTGTGCTAGCTTTACACGACAACATGCTAATCATTCTTCTACATTTGATCTTATCTTGTTATCAATATTTACATGTGGCATTTATAGCATATTCACGAGGTAATTAATGCGCAATCTTGGCATGGAATCGATAAACAGAGCCTGATTTGCACCCGTTGTTGTGACCTCGTTTCACCTTAATTTAACATTACATTTCGCCCTTGTTTATGATCGAGTTGCAAGTGCAGTTCATTTTGATTTTAAGTGTATAAATGGCTGTTGCTTATTATTTGATGTGTAAATTGTACAGTTTTTAGAATCCTTGTTCCGAGTTCACGTATGTTATTTACACAATAATTGGGATTAGGATCAGAATCAGCTCCTCTAAACCTTTTGTAAACATCTGAAGGCAAAGGTTAAGTGGAACATAATGAAGATACTTGTGTTAACCTTCAGAATGTCACAAAAAAAAGACAAATCAAGGTGGCATTTGCTCATGAAAACCTCTCAGACACGTGTGATATCAGAGCCTGGTTTAAACACATTTACCACTGCATTTGACATGATTTAAAAGGAGATTATAATTGAATCTTAACATTTTTGATGAATGCAAAGGCTTTACTGGACAAATACTTGCAGCAATTTTGACCCCCGCTATAGTTTTTCATTTTATCTTCAGATTTATTACATACTTTACCACAAATTATACGTTTAATAAAAAACTTTATAGCCTTAAAGTTTGCTTTTCCATTACAAAAGATGGAAAAGATCAAAGTAACTGACTATTTCTCATCTGGAAATTCAATACAAGTTTATTTTTTGCCATAAAAAGAGTAACGTTCAGAGCGGATGTCAGTTCATGTCATTGAAATTGTGTTCTGTTCGATTTCACTTTTTGAACACACAGAATTTTAAAGGATCTATTGACCTTCACAATGAAAATACTTGTTAAGCGTTAAATACACCATTAAATGTAATTGCTTGTATACATTTAAGTTTTTACATTGAGTATATTTTCTGCACAGAGCCCCTTTTGCTGTGTTTTTTGTGAAAGAAGTGATCAAAGTTTGTGTTTTGTTACATGACAAGACCCACACTGAGTAAAAGTGATTATGTATTAACCTGTTTGCCTTGGTGTTCAAAGGCTAACCTTGTTGCTAACCTTGTTGCTAACTTGTTGTTGCTAACTTGTTGTTGCTAACTTGTTGTTGCTTTCCAGTTGCTCAGAGCCTCGCTGCGCTGCGGTGTGCGTCTGCAGGGCACCAGTGCAGCGGCTGCTAACGCCCCATATCCTGCTGCAGCCGGGGGATTCTCCTTTGGTGAGCTCCAGACTAAAGACTATGTTTGTATTTGCTGAATAAAAAAACTAGGACTATAATTGACTGAAGACTGTCTCTGTCAGTTAAAGTCAAGCCTTGTCGATGGATGGATCGACTAAAGCGACAGCATCTCACACAGCATCTCTGTGTGATCCCAAAACGGCAGTAGCACTATTTATACAGAAAAATACTACTATATGTAAAAGGCAGATTCATGATTCGCTCTCTTCATCAACGCGATCGCCTTCATCCAAATATATTTGGATCTTGTGTTTTCTTTTTATCATTGACCTCACTCTTGCATCTGCAGCAGTCAATGTGTGACAATGATGACATCATGTTTATCTGGGACTGTTCTGATCCCAGTCACAAGGGTCATGGCCTCAACTGCCCAACACTGTTGCCCCGGTGCAAATGGGAAAGGAATCAGATTAAACTACGAACGTTGCAATTGTGCTGTGACTATAAAATGGAATAATTAAATAATTAAACTTACTAAAAGCCTGATGCACTTTGTTAGTTATTTAGTGTAAATTGGTTTGATATAAGGGTGCACGATATAACTTTTGTTCTGCTTGTCTCCATGGAGCTGTTATTTTCCACATTATGGCATTAAACATGTCACAAACATTGGAGACGAGCAGGTGACACCACCAGGCCATGTCACATGTCGGATCTGTGGAGTGGCAAGCCGCTGACGATGAGAAAACATGTTTTTCAACTTTTGAGTACAGAAAACACCTGCAATTTAGTAAAGGTTTAATGCCATACTGTGGAACATTCAATATGCTGTAACTCAAGCAGGTGACAAACCCTCCTCCACCTTTAGTTACATTGTGCACCCGTGTTTGACTTGTCAAACTAGTTCGAATGTTAAGAATTTTTAACAACTGGGATATAAAAAAAAAAGAAAAGATAATTTGTCACAATTATCTGATTAGCTGTTGTAACCCTGATGTCCAGTATGTTTTTGGAAGTCACTTGGCTGTTCACGTTTGGCTGGTAAAAGTTGTTGTTGTCGCGGCTCCACAGAACTGAGCGAGCAGCAGAAAGAGTTCCAGCTTCTCGCCCGTAAATTTGCTCGAGAAGAGATCGTCCCAGTGGCGGCGGGCTACGACAAGAGCGGCGAGGTGAGCGGAATCTCATAATACTCTGTACATTCCACATATTGGACCGTTGAACCCATAATTGCCTTTTTGTTTTTCAGTATCCTTTCCCTGTTATTAAGAAAGCGTGGGAGCTCGGTCTGGTCAACGGTCACATTGGGGAAGAATATGGTGCGTTTTTGAGCCCGTTTCATGGCGCTGCTGTTCTCTCGACGCACGTTTTGAGTTCTCGTTTAATTCGTTGCATCTCTTGTGCTCATGTTGTTTTTCAGGAGGAATGGGTTTGTCCATCTTCGACACCTGCCTCATCACAGAAGAGCTGGCTTTTGGCTGCACCGGGATCCAGACGGCCATCGAAGCGAACTCGCTCGGGGTAAGGGCTCGTTTTAGACCCTTTTGGGGATTTGGATCTCAGAAAGCATAATAATGAAAGTACCTTTTGCCACTGTCGCGTGAATAAATCCAGTAAAGTCTGTTTAAAAAAGAACCGTACCGTAAAGAAAACATGAGCTGCAGTAAATAAATGGCACAATTAAACTCTCAAGGGTTTGGTTCGAGTCCGTAATGAGTCATTGATGTCACTTATTTGACTCTCCACAGCTCAGATTTGATCAAACGACAAAAAATACGCGTAAAGAATCTGTACGCACGATAAATAATGAGCCAAAAATATTGTTGTTTATTCTCTCTTCTCCTTCCGTCTTTATATTTTGGTCCGCGTTCGAGCAAAGAGCGGCATTAAACGTCGCAGTCGATGTTGTGGTGATATGCAAAAGTAGATTGATTATTATATTGTCTGTGATTTAAAACGATTAGAAATACCTCGAAAAAGACAGAATCGTCCAGTGTAATCTCCAATACCAGAGTGCAAAGTTACATTTTCTGCCCTTTTTTTTGTGTGTTTTGGACCTCAAAAAAGACATTTACAGTCGAATTCCTAATGCATTGTGGAAATATTGTCTGTATGTTTAATGTACACTTCACCAATGCAACTGACAAACACTGAGAGAACCGGGTCTTACTCTGGTCCTTATTTACGCTGCTTCACTTCGCTCACTATTAATAAAACATGACATACTGAGGATTTAATAATACCGTAATCTTCTTCTCTCTCGCAGCAAATGCCCGTGATTATCGCTGGCACTGACGCGCAGAAGAAGAAATATCTGGGGAGGATGGTGGATGAGCCTTTAATGTGTGTAAGTGTTTACCACATTTCGTATCGTATTATTATTTTTTTTAAGTTGGGTTTCAGCTCAGAAGAATGATTCTGTCGCTCGACGTCATAACTCAATCATAAAACGGTTGTGTTCAGGCCTACTGCGTGACCGAGCCCGGAGCCGGTTCAGATGTGGCCGGGATCAAAACCAAAGCCGTGAAGATGGGAGACGAGTACGTGGTCAACGGGCAGAAGATGTGGATCACCAACGGCGGCAAAGCCAACTGGTCAGGTCAAATTTGACTGTAAAACGATGTTAAGTTAAGGCACAGCATTATTTGTGTTATTAGCATTCAAACCTGCTCTTGTACCTTTTCACTTTGACATCTCATGTTTTAGAACCTAAAATAATGTATGTACTGAAAAGAACACTTTCTGAGAGGCGTTTTCACTTCAGGATTTGGCGTTAGCGCTCCATCTACTGGCAGCAGAGGGAATAACATTAAAAGCTAGCTTCCCCTGACATGCTAATCTTAAGCACGCGGATGTACTTTGATGACAGAAATGCTCAGAACGAGTTTGGTGACGATTTATGAACTTAAAACCGGCACAGGAGACCTTTTCGACGTCATCAAACTGGTACATTTGAAACCAAGTGCTTTCTGAATCTGAGAAGATGAGCTCGTAAACAAAAGATTACGGAAGATTGCACTCTCGAAACTCTCACATAGACTGCCAAATTGTTTCTAAAGTAAATTTTATTAGAAAAGTGCGTTCTCTAGACAATGTAGAATGTACTAAATTATGAAACGTATTGTTGAACTGATCATTAATTCAACAATAAGATGCTGGTTGCACTGGTTAGACCCAAGAGAAAACGGGCTAAATGTTTTTTTTCTCTTTCCGTTTACTCTCTCAGGTATTTCCTTTTGGCCCGAACAAACCTCGACCCCAAATGTCCCGCGGGCAAAGCTTTCACCGGCTTCATCGTGGACGCCGACACTCCAGGGATCCAAGTCGGACGAAAGGTGACGTGATTAAACGGCCGCGGCTTTGGCTTTGGCGTTTCTTCTCTGGTGTATGGTGTGTAATCGTTTTTTTGCGTTCGCAGGAGATGAACATGGGCCAGCGCTGCTCCGACACCCGGGGCATCGTGTTCGAGGACGTCCGGATTCCCAAGGAAAACGTTCTGCACGCGGAGGGATCCGGGTTCAAGATCGCCATGGGGGCTTTCGACAAGACCCGGCCACCCGTGAGTCCAAGTGTTACAATTAAGACTGCACAAAAAACAAAAAAGTATTGTCCAATATAACACAACGGTCAAGGTCCTCCATCTGACAGAAATGTGCTGTAACTGGCAAAAAAAGTGTTTCCAATAGTCTTGCTTTTATTGTAGAAAACTGCTATAAAACCTTTTGTCGCCATAGTAATTGCACTTTAAACAGCTCTTTGCCATGTTGTGTTTTTTAAGGTTGCTGCTGGAGCGACTGGACTGGCACAGAGAGCGCTGGAGGAAGCCACGTACTACGCTCTGGAGAGGAAGACCTTCGGCAAAGCCATCGCTGAGGTTTGTCCACAGCGTTCAAGCGTCAGAAGAAGTAGAGCAGGGTCGTGGTTTAATATGACGATTTATGAAGGACATGATTTTTACGACGTAAATTAGATTTTGGAGTTTATAGAGTGTGTACAGTCGGTTTATTGTTGGCGGTAGGATTTGTTGAGTCTGGGGTTAATTCTGCTTTCTGGTTGGAGAATATAACATTTACCAAGAAGCCCCTCCATTTATATAGAGCATTTTGTAAATGTTAAAATATTAAAAATTTTAAATATTGAGAACAAAAATAGATTTTTTATTTTATTTATTTTATTTATTTTATTTATTTTATTTATTTTATTTATTTTATTTATTTTATTTATGATTATTTATTTTATTTATGATTATTTATTTTATTTATGATTATTTATGATTATTTATTTTATTTATGATTATTTATTTTATTTATGATTATTATTTTTTTATTCTGTAGTCCCCACTATTCTGTTCAGTTTACTTTTGTTAAACGCCGTATCTCTACCGCAGTCTCCTCCCAGGGCTTCATCAGTTTATGATCATTGTGTTAATAGCCAAATAATCAAATTTAAACCCTTTTTGTGACACTACACCAGTGTTTCTCAAACCGCGGTACTAGTGCTACTTTTGGTGTTTGGTGCTTGCAGAGTCTCTTACACATTTGCGGGTCATAACTCCGGCACCAAAATAAACCCGGATTAGCCCTAATTTACACGTGGAATAGTTCTGTTTTATCGGCCTTAATTCTCCAGCACTGGCAGATGTAGAGGTAAAACGGGGCTGTGGATGAATTTGTAGTTCAAAATTAACCTTACACGTTTGCCCAAAAGCATCGGCAGAGCTTATCTGTTATATATTGGTGAATCTCTAGTTTAGATCTGGCGGTACTTGGTGTTAAAAGTTTGGCTAACCCCGCGCGCCGCTCCGTCCCGCAGCACCAGGCCGTCTCGTTCCTGCTGGCGGAGATGGCGATGAAGGTGGAGTTGGCGCGTATGGCGTACCAGCGCTCGGCGTGGGAGGTGGACCAGGGCCGCCGCAACACCTACTACGCCTCCATCGCCAAGGCGTTCGCCGGGGACATCGCCAACCAGGTGGCCTCCGACGCCGTGCAGGTCTTCGGGGGCAACGGCTTCAACAGCGACTATCCCGTGGAGAAGCTCATGAGGGACGCCAAGATCTACCAGGTGAGGATTGAGATGTTTGCACGTCAGGACTGGTAAAGCTGTGTGGCAATTAGAAACGTCCAATAAAGGAGTGTTTCTGTCATTTTTCAAGCCACATTACACACAAAAGTACTCCAGCAGGGGGCGTTCACACACTCGTCGTTTGGTCCTAAATTGAGCCCATTTTAGTTCTGATGTGGACTTGGTTTGGTCCTGTTCTAGTCCTTTGTTAGTCCTGATCTAGTCCAGATTTTAGTTCTCGTTTTGTCCTAGTTTTGATGTAGAGAATGTGAAGTGTGAACGCACTCTTGTAGTGAAAAGTGCAACTAAAAGTAAGGGTTATTATAACGAGGCAGGACGGGTACAAATGTGTACACAATAGTTATGTGACAAATAAAATTACAAGCTAGTTCATTTCAGTTTATTTTTATTTTAGTCCTTGTGCGTAACTTGTTTCTGAATTTCAGATGTAATTGTGTATTGATGAAATGAGAGATTCCGTTTTAGCATTCTGCACTAGAGGTAGACAATATATCGAATTATAGATATGTTGTTTTTTTAAGATGTGCAAAATTTGAATATTCAGTATATAGTTTATGGTAAAGACTGCTCCAAAAACATTATATTATATATATTTAAAAAAAGATATTTCTGGACTTAATGTGATTCGTTTTTGATTATTTGTAAGCAGCAGGTTGGCTAAAACTTAATATCAGCCTCAGCTAGATATTTCTAATAAAAGTAGGAAAAAATATAAAAACCTGTCATATGCACACAATTGGTTATATTGTTCATCCTAATCTTTTATGGAGCACTTTTGTAACCTCTGACTTAAAAATCCAGATTATTGTTGGTGGGATCAGCTTTTTGGGTTATAAATGCTAAGGACAACGTTCCTAAAAGTATAATTATTATTATTTTATAGCTTTTAATAGCTTGTGCTAATGCAGTACATTGGACCGGGTCTTCTGCAGGTCTAGCTTGGTTTTATGTAGTATTTACTTGTTGACCTGGTATATAAACTGTTTTAGGTATATTTCTTACGTCATTGTTTTTGTTGCAGATTTACGAAGGCACGGCTCAGATCCAGAGACTGATCGTGGCTCGTGAACATCTCGGACGATACAAAAAGTAACTCCGTCACATCGATTTTTACAAAGATAAATGGTTGCCTCATTTATATGTACATTGTCAATACTGTGTTTTGAGATGATCTAAATCCAGGAACACAAAAACGATTGCCTTAACAGACTGACGTGAAGAAATGAAACGCACTCCGGATCGACCGCTCGCAAATGCCAATAACTAACTTGCACAATAATAAACTATGGAGATTTTCATTGTGTTTTCTTTGTATGAATTGTTTGAATGTACAACAACTAGGCCCGGTTGAGCTGCTTAAAATGTGAATGAGACTAGCAACAAAATGTACCACTAATGCAGAGCGACGATGATTCTTGGTGAAAAACAAGAATTTCAATTGAACAACGAAAACTAGGTAGAGCGATTCACACGTATCAGATCAAAGCTGTATTTTAAAGTGACATTCAGTTGCTTCTTATGTATTTAGCATGTGAGAAATTCAATAAATAAACATTTTTAACTGTAACTATGGCTCTTGTGTGATTGTGGCTTTATTTTTGACACAACCTAATAATTTGTCTGGAATTATATAGCTTTTTATTTTTATTTAAATTATGCATATTTACCACAAATTATACTTTTATGTGGGTTTTTTTTTTTTTTTTTTTTTTTTAAATAAACGCATAAATTAGTAGGAGATGTAGTTCCACCGCAGAGGCAGGTGGCGCTAAATCAAGCTGCTCCGTCAAGAAGTGACTGTAGAAGAAGCGGCTAGCTTAAGCTAAAGGCTCCACAATGGTAACATCTGTCTTATTTTTTTGTAATTAACGCTCGTTTTTTTGGACGGTTCTGAATATTCCTGATTAACCTAACGTCTGTCTATTTGACGGGGTATTTACGGTCTGAAGTTATCATGAAATTTGTTTAAAATCTTGCAAAACGTGTTCAATGTTTAGCTAGCATCTGCGCTGGGTGTTCCAATTCGTAGCTTTAACTTTAGCTTTAGCACTGAGGCTGTCACTTTTACCTGAACATTTGGCTGTGTTTTTCTTAGGGCACTCAAATAAAAGATGTGATTATTAAGCCGGATTCCCCGTCGACCCTGCTGCTGGACAAACATGCGGATTACATCGCGAGTTATGGCTCCAAAAAGGACGATTATGTGAGTAAATGTGAATGTAATGTTGCATTTGGGGCTGGGTTTGTGTGTCATTCAAACTCGCGATACTGATTATGTAGTGTAACTGTGCAGTGTTCTGTTTACATCCTCAAGCAAAACTAATACATGGTAATACTAATTCATTATTTTATTTGGGATCACATTTTATTATGGGGGGCACCATAGTCTCATATTAATAATGGGAAACCCTGATAATATTCTTACTTTTTTTCTTTTGTGTAATTTATTATTAGTTTTCCCTGAATGTTGTACTGACCACATCACTTTGGAGCCCATTCTGCAGTTTTTGTAAACATCTGTTCACTGACCGTAATCATGGATTGTATTAAAATTATGAAACTATCTTTGAGGGGGTTAGCTTTGTTTGTTTTGTTGAGTTCTGATAAAAGCACACTATTTTCCACATTTTAGGCACTTTTTCATTTAAGCTTTTGTTATAGTTGGAAACAAGTCTATGTAATCCTTCAAGCGTCCAGGAGTGTTCCATTGTAGAAAAAAGCTTCAGTTGTAGTCATCTGGACACTGTTTTAGAAGAACAAGCGTTTTGACTCTCATCCATTAGACTAGACCGATCCCAGAGTTGAATTTAGTATCTTTATAATGAAAGCAATCTTCTTCTACAGAAAGATCACACTTCATTGCAATTGGTTAAATCCAACTGTCACTCAGAGTTTTACATAGGTTATATATATATATATATATATATATATATATATATAATATAATATATATATGACATCTAAATAGGGACAGTGCATATTAGTGACATGTAAATTACAGTGTAAATTTGAGTAAATTACAGTGTAAATTTGACAGATAATAGCAAAGATGCTATTTTCCATCTACAGTCCCAAGGCAGGTTACATAGAAGACCATTACAAAAATGAAAACGACACAGGACAATAAAAATAAGGCAAGGCAGGTTTATTTGTAGAGCACAATTCGTACGCACGGCAATTCAAAGTGCTTCACACAACAAGAAAAAAATGCAAGACATGACAGAAATCCCAAAATCTTAATTTAAAAGTGCCATTTTCAGGCTCCGTCAAATAGTTCAAGACATAAAAGAGAAGAGTGCAAAGAAAAGCATTTCAGTCATATGCACAGCCGAACAAAACAGTTTTTAGCTTAGATTTGAACATTGCCAGAGTAGAACCTGTCTCACATCCTAAGTAGGAGTGGGTGGGAAAATGTGACTTAATTTAGCGCAAACCTGCGTTTAAGAAACATTTCGTGAATCATAACATTTGACCCAAATAGCATTTCATCACAGGAGTAAAATCGCATTTGATTATTTGTCACCACATTACCCAGCTCTACCGTCGACAGTGCGAGCGTAGGGTTTGCGCTCTCAGCGTAGCACAGTGCGCTCTTGTCTGCAGGAGTACACGCTGTCCGAGTACCTGAGGATGAGCGGGATCTACTGGGGCCTGACGGTGATGGACCTCATGGGGCAGCTGCACAGAATGAACCGCGGCGAGATCGTGGAGTTCATAAAGTCCTGTCAGCACGAGAGCGGCGGCGTCGGCGCGAGCATCGGGCACGACCCGCACCTGCTGTACACACTCAGCGCCGTGCAGGTGAGCGGACGCGGACGTGTTTGTCATTTCTTTCTTTTGACTCATACAGACTGGATTAAAGTTTACAGCCTGTTCAGTGCGTAGCAGCAGAAAGCCTGGGAATCTGGAGACTGACCCAATTATACTCCTCTTGTTCTTGTCAGTGTTGTCAATATACTCATAATTTAAGATACATTTTTAGACTGAGGAATCTAAGGATGATGAAGGAAAAATAAAATGCTATTGACAATAAAATGTACACCAAATAATAGCAGTTTGCTTAATAGTTTCCTTAATTGCTCCATGTGCGCTAATCAAGGCTATTCTAAAACTGTTCAAGAAAGGTCACATTTGGTCATTTATGTGTGCGGGTTTTTGTTTTCTTTTTTTTGTCATTTTCAAATCAGGTGGTTTGTTTTAGTTTTAGTATAAATGACTGTCTGGATTTAGATTTTCAGTGTTTCCCACCGGTTTATCCCGAGATTATGTTGGAGTGACTGTCACACAAACGTTGCGTCTCTATGTTTATGACAACACTACGTCCTCCTCAGATCCTGTGTTTGTACGACTGCTTGGACGCGCTGGACGTGGGCCGAGTGGTGGAGTACGTGAAGGGGCTGCAGCAGGACGACGGCTCCTTCGCTGGAGACAAGTGGGGTCAGAGACGTCAGGGCTTTGTGTGCCAAATCCAGTCCAGTAGACACCCAAGCGGTCTTTAAGAATCGTCGTCAGGGCTGCAGCTAACCATTATTTTTGCAGTCAACTATTTCTATCAACGTTAGCAACCAAATACAAGTTTAAACGATGTGACTGGAGGCTCCTAGATAAAGAATATTTACAACTAAAGTGTATTATTGTTAAAAATGCAAAATTGTTCATTCTTTATTGACATTTTGATATAATAACGCCACTGTTTTTGTCATAAAAGGTCATTTTGTTTGTCTCTTTTAAAGTCTGTGTCGTCCAGATAACGATTGCGATGGTCAAAAACACAAAAATACAATCATTTTAACCGTTGCAGCTGAAATGTATAAATTAGCGCAACAAAACTGAACATTTTCCTTGTATTCCGTTCCATTTTAGGAGAAATCGACACACGTTTTTCGTTCTGCGCTGTGGCTACACTCGCGTTACTGGTATGTTGTGTTTGTTCTACATTTAAAAGAGTTATTTCAGATGTTATGACGGGATTAGCCAATTGATATCTTTATTGTGACCGCACGTGCTGTGTTTTTCAAGGGGAAGATGGACGCCATAAACGTGGACAAAGCCGTGGAGTTTGTTTTGTCGTGCATGAATTTCGATGGAGGTTTTGGATGTCGACCTGGATCCGAGTCTCACGCTGGGCAGGTGAGGCCGACCGTTCACAACGCTGATACTGGCATAGCAAAACCTGACAATACCAGTTCTGTTTGTGGGGAAAAATGACTAAGATGATATATAAATATTTGTTAGTATAGATACAGTCGGCATAGTGTGTATTTAGTGTGTATTATGTGTATTTTAAGCACCACTTATTCGAGTCCCCTCTGAGTCTTCCTGGAGGTTGTTGACCTGCCGTTACCTCACAAAAGTAAATGCACTGTTCTGAAGATGTTCAAGTACAGCAGGTGGCGCTAGCATCGCAGTAGCATTTACCCTGAAGCTACTGTTAGCATGTTTGGATATTTATACACATTTGGGCCGCTGGAGATCTTGGAGGTCGTCTTCTCCTCCTCCTTATGTGCTCCTGTCTCTTGCTCCTCATGTGTTCCTGCTCCTCCTATTTTCCTGTCTCTTGCTCCTCCTCCTCCTCATGTGTTTCTTCTCCTCGTCCTCATGTGCTCCTGTCTCTTGCTCCTCCTCTTCATGCATTCCTGTCTCTTGCTCCTCCTCCTCCTCATGTGTTCCGTCTCCTCCTTATGTGCTCCTGTCTCTTGCTCCTCCTCCTCATGTGTTCCTGTCTCTTGCTCCTCCTCTTCATGCGTTCCTGTCTCCTTCTCCTCCTCCTCATGTGCTCCTGTCTCTTGCTCCTCCTCTTCATGTGTTCCTGTCTCTTGCTCCTCCTCCTCATGTGCTCCTCCTCTTCATGCGTTCTTGTCTCTTGCTCCTCCTCCTCATGCGTTCCTGTCTCTTGCTCCTCCTCCTCATGCGTTCCTGTCTCTTGCTCCTCCTCCTCATGCGTTCCTGTCTCTTGCTCCTCCTCCTCATGCGTTCCTCCTCCTCCTCAGATCTACTGCTGCACTGGGTTCCTGTCCCTGACCGGGCAGCTGCACCAGGTGAACGCGGACCTCCTCGGCTGGTGGCTCTGTGAGAGGCAGCTGCCCTCAGGAGGACTCAACGGCCGGCCAGAGAAGGTAACGTCCACCTCAAACGCTTCAACAGGATGGACTAAACCTTCTGTCTTCTAAAACGACTTAATCCATTGACTTCCTGTTTCCTGACTTCCCTTGAAGTTTAAAACATTCGGTCACATATATCTTCCCTCTTGTCTCCGGCTCAGCTCCCCGACGTGTGCTACTCGTGGTGGGTTTTGGCGTCTCTGAAAATCATCGGTAAAATTCACTGGATCGACAAAGGCAAACTCCGAGCGTTCATCTTGGCCTGTCAGGACGAGGAGACCGGAGGCTTCGCCGACCGCCCTGGAGACATGGTGAGAGACATAAGACTGAATGATGACCAGCAGAGGGCAACACCAGCTTTACTAACAATTCTCAAAAGATCGTTTCTATAATGCAACAACTAATCATGAGTAAAAAAAACAATTGCAGTGGCATTTTGGTCAAGGTAATAATCACTTTTTTCTGGACACAGACTCTAAAACACAAGACGAAAAGAGATTTTATAACAAAGACGGTGTCATTTTTAAAACGATAATACACTTTATTCATAAATATTTTCTGTCTAGAAGCCTTCAGTAGGCAAATTTCATCATTTTATTTTTTGTTAAAATGTATTTTAAAAGTTTCAATGTTCAAAAAAATAATAATTAGACAAATTGAATGCTAAAATAATGGTTAGTTGCGGTCCTTTTACACACATTAAACATATACAGTAAGATGAGATGTCCTGATTGAGTGCATTTCTCTGTGTGTCCTGTAGGTGGACCCGTTCCACACACTGTTTGGAGTGGCCGGTCTGTCTCTTCTGGGCGATGAACAGGTGAAGGCGGTGAACCCGGTGCTGTGTATGCCCGAGGAGGTGCTGCAGAGGAGAGGCCTGCAACCCGACGTGCTCAGCTAGCGCCCCCCTCTGGACACAGACATTTAACATGTGGACAAAAACATGTGGACCCTTAATGCTTTCAAGAAGGACTTTGTTTTGCTCTTAATATCAAGGAAGTGTCAAAAACATTTAAAGTAACTCATTTACAGATGAGGCTGAAGCATTGACATGTGTTAAAGGACACATTATGCACATAACGAGCGTTTAAACACGTTCTAACACTGCTAACATCAGACACATGCCACATTCACCTGTTTACGAGGTCCTCTCCCTCTGAGCCTCACAAAAACACTTGATTTGAATGTTCCTTGGACTGTGTCGTCTCCTGTGCTGTTCTGAAGTCGTCATCAGACTCATTTCTGCCTTTAAATCATGCTCGTTACAACTGTGAGCTACGTTAGCATGTCGGGGACAAGCTAGGGTTTATTTCCCCATGATAATGCTAATAATACATCCTATTTAAGTTTAGCTCACTCATTGTCAAAAACCAGAACATTTTTCTGTTGCACCAACTTTTGTTTGAAGCGTTACCACGGCCTTTCTCTGCATTTATTATATAAACGAGTACAAAACCCAATCACTATATTTAATATTTTATAAGTCCGACAGAGAAATGTCAACAAATGATGTGGACTAAGAAAAGAACATTTAGCTCATAATGATTCGACTTGATTCCGCTCCCGCATAATAAAAACGTTTTGATGCCGTTAAAGTCAAATATAAGGCGGCCATGTTTGTTTACATCGACGCAAAGTAAAGCTGCTTGAGGCGTTAGACCAAATAACTCTACAGAGGCTTCAGTTGTGCGTTGATCCTCTTCAGGACAGTTTCATCTAGTTACAAGATCATTATTAATGATCTTTGTGTTTAATTATACCTTTTCTCACCTGTTTTCAAAATGGTCCTTTTTCTGTGTAAAATGAGTCTAACACTCTGATGCTTCACAAATCTTTTGCTCTGTGTTTTAATGTTGTACAACATCGTGACGTCACAGTAATTTATGTAAAATACTGTAAAATAAATGAAGTCTAACGAGGTCAAAGTGCACTTTATTGTCCATTTGACCCGTCCTTCACCGGGTTAAACCTCAGGAGCAGCGTTCAGGGGCCGGATCCACATCTTGTCTTGGTCATTAGGACATGAAGCAGGACATTTTTACCTCTGGTGCAGGTTTTGAGATGATGTGTTAAACCGGAGCCGAGAGGAGCCAGGACGAGCCGGGAGGAGCCAGGACTAGCCGGGAGGAGCCGGGAGGAGCCAGGATGAGCCGGGAGGAGCCGGGAGGAGCCGGGAGGAGCCGGGAGGACTAGCCGGGAGGAGCCGGGAGGAGCTGGGAGGAGTCACAAGGAGTCACTCTTGCTCCTCAAACAAACGCCTGTGAACTTCTTTTACATTTTCTGCAGAGATTTAGTTTGAACTTGTTTTTTTGCAGTGTGTCGCTTGTATTTTTCCCGTTCTTGCTTTCGTTGTAACTGAATCCTCTCTTTTCTCCCGGACAAAGCGTCGGGGTGCGCCTCCTCGACCTCCCCCCCCAAAAGAAATACTAGACCCTCAAGTAGAACTGGGAAGGATGTGTTTCCGTTTGTTCTTCTATTCCCATTGATCACTTTAAAAAAAGGACTCATTTGCTGCACTGAGGACAAACTGAGAACGACACGCTGCTTTTAATCTATTTTATCTATAAAGAGAAAAAAAAACATTCAATAAAATTCTCAGTCATTGTATTTTCTGAGTGAGTTAAAAGAGTTACTCAAAACGTTACTGACATACTGAGCCCAATTAATCCATCAAAAATTTAAGGTTTTTACTCCGCTGAATGGGTATGCTCCACCAGGGGGCGATATCACTTTCTATACAGATATTATGGACCTGATCGCAAACCACTCTGAGGGAACCCTGGTCTGTGGCGGCGATTGGAATCTTCACACTCCGCCTACATTGGACGTGTCGCGCTCGAGAGGCACCGGAGGAACTATAATTAAGAAGTTCCGTAAATGAATGAGGAAATAGCTCTGATTGACCACTGGAGGGAGATGAACCCTGGAGCTCGCTGGCGTTTCTTTGGCTCGACAGAAATGTGCCGTGATTATGTATTTGTGTTTTTTCTTCTTTTATTTCATTCTTTCTGGTCATTCCGTGTTGTTCTGTTATTTGTTTATAAAAATGAGAAAATAAATAAATAAAATCTATAATTAAAAAAGAGTTACTCAAGTTAACTTCTTTCAGTTCTTTAAGTCCCATCATTTTGTTAATTTGCCAGGGCACCACTAGATGGCACTGTAACCATTGACTACAAAGTGTCAGACGCCGCGCTGGCCTCCTCTTCCTCTTCCTCATATTAAGAGGATATTTGATGTTTAATATTTTCAAATGGACGAGTCGCAGTAAACGCCTCGGTAAAAGGCTGAATGTGATTGGACAGAACATCAGGAGGAAACGTAATACAAACAGTCCAAAATGTCCAGCGGCTTTACAGGTACAGTGGCAGAGTGGTTAGCACTTTGTTTCACCGCAGCTGAAACACAGGACTGTGAGTAAAGCACAAAAGTGTTTTTATTTGTTTATTCATTGAGCTTTAATTTAACCGTGCGACCTGCGCAGAGCGTGCGGCATTCAACAAAAGTGCTGGTTTTCAAGAGTAAAAAATATATACTCTTGAATATATATATATATATATATTATATATTTATATATTTTTTTTTTTTTTCCGACTCCATGCGAAGAGTCATTCTCAATTCGTGAAACAAGTCTGAGAACTCAGGTTCATATCCTCCTCTGTGTAAGCCCTGCCCACAGGGCGGGACGTCCTGCTAATGGCCCATAATCCAGGATATAACCTGAGTCTCAGACTTGTTCCACAGGATTGACAGTGACTCTTGGACGAGAGTCGAAACGTTTAGATTTTCTAAACAGAGTTCAGAATGAAACTGAATCTTTTTCTACATTCCTTCCTCTCCCCTCTCCCCTATTCTTCCCTCCCTCCTCTCCTCCTTCTTCCTCCTTTCCCTCTCTCCTCCTCTCCACTTTCCTCCTCTCTCTCCTCTCTCCCTCTCTCCTCTCCCTCCTCTTCCTCCCCTCCTCTTCCCCCTTCTCTCTCTCCTCCTCTCTCCCTCCTCCTCCTTCTCTCCTCTTCCTCTCTCTCCTCCTCTCTTCTCCTCTCTCTCTTCCCTTCTCTCCTCCTCTCTCGCCTTCTCCTCTCCTCGCCTCTCCCCCCCTCTCTCTCTCTCTCCTCTCTCCTCCTCTCCCTCTCTCTCCCCTCTCCTCCCCTCTCTCCCTCTCCTCCTCTTCCTCTCTCTCCTCTCCTTCTCCCTCCTCTCTCTCCTCTCCCTCCTCTCCCTCCTTTCTCCCCTTCTCCTCTCCTCCTCTCTCTCCTCTCCTCTCCTCTCCCTTCCTCCTCGCTCCCTCTTCTCTCTCCTCTCCCTCCTCTCTCCCTCTCGCTCTCTCCCTCTCCCCTTCTCCTCTCTCCCTCTCTCTTCCTCTCTTCCTCGTCTCTCCTCTTCCCTCTCCTCTCCCTCTCTCCTCCTCCTTCTCTCCTCTCCTCCTCTCCCCTCTCTCTCTCCCTCTCTCTCCTCCTCTCCTCTCTCTCCTCCCCTCTCTCCTCTCCTCTCTCTCCCTCTCTCTCCTCTCTCTCCCCTCTCCTCCCTCTCTCCTCTCTCTCCCTTCTCCTCTCCCTCTCTCTCCTCTCTCTCCTCTCTCCTCTCTCCTCTCTCTCCTCTCTCTCCTCCTCCCCCTTTCTTATTCTCCTCCCCTCTCTCTCTCTCTCATCTCCTCTCCTCCTTCTCCTCTCTTCCTTCCCTCTCTCTCCTATCTCTCTCTCTTCTTCTCCTCCTCCTCTCACCCTCTCTCTCTCTCTTCCTCTTTCCTATCCCTCCTTCGTCCTCTTCCTCCTCTTCTTCCTCTTCTCTCCTCTTCCTCCTCTTCTCCTCTCTCTCCCCTCCTCTCCTCTCTCTCTCCCCCTCTCTACTTATCACGTCCTTTCTCCTCTCGTCATCCTGCCTCCGTCTCCCTCTACGCTCCCTCCCCCTCTCTCCCTCTCTCCTCCTCTTCCCCTCTCTCCTCTTCCTCCTCTCCTCTTCCTCTCCTCCCTCCCCTCCCTCCTCTCTCTCTCTCTCTTTCTCCCTCCTCTCTCCCCTCTCCTCCTCTTCTCTCCTCTCTCTCCTCTTCCCTCCTCCTCCTCTCTCTCTCTCCTCTCTTCCTCTCTCCTCTTCCCTCCTCTCCTCCCCTCTCTCCTCTCCCTCCTCTTTCCCTTCTCCTCTCCTCCTCTCCTCTCCCCTCTCTCTCCTTCTCTCCTCTCTCTCCTCTCTCGTCCCTTCTCTCTCCTCTCTCTCCCTCTCCTCCTCTCTCTCCTCTCCCCCTCTCCTCTCTCTCTCTCTCTCTCTTCTCTCTCTCTCCCTCCTCTCCTCTCTCTTTCTCTCTCTCCTCTCTTCTTCTTCCTCTCTCTTCCTCTCTCCTCCCTCTCTCTCTCTCTCTCCTCTCTCCTCTCTCTCTTCCTCTCCCTCTCTCCTCTCTCTCTCCTCTCGTCCTTCTCCTTCTCATCCTCCTCCTCCTCTCCCCTCTCCTCCCTCTCTCCCCTCTTCTCTCCTCCCTCCTCTCCTTCCCTCTCTCTCCCTCTCTCCCTCTCTCTTCCTCTCTCTCTCTCCCTCCTCCTCTCCCTCTCCTCCTCTACTCTCTCTCCCTCTTTCCCCTCTCCCTCTCTCCTCTCCCTCTCTCCTCTCCTCTCTCTCCTCTTCCCTCCTCCTCTCTCTCCTCTCTCCCTCTCTCTCCTTCTCCTCCTCTCTCCCTCCTCTCCTCCTCCTCCTCTCCTCCTCCCTCCTCTTCCTCCTCTCTCTCTCTCTTCCTCCTCCTCATCTTCTCCCTCCTCTCCCGTTCTCTACATTATTCCTCGCTCAGGTCTCTGCACTCCCCCTGTGGCTCAGAGAGATAGACTTCAAAGCAGCTCTGCTTGTATACAAGTCTCTTCTCCATGGCCTAGCACCAAAGTACATCTCGGACATGTTAGTGCCATATGAACCATCTCGGACTCTGAGGACCTCAGGGTCCGGCCTCCTGCTGGTGCCCAGAGTCAGGACTAAACATGGTTGTCAATTGTATTACTAGTTTGTCTGTGCTGGCCCCCACACTTGAAGGGGGTGTGCCCACAATTTGAAGTCAGTGCTGAATTTACTCAGGCGTAACCTTTAGATATGTTTCCACTCTTTAATTTCGTAGATCCATCGACATCAAAAGTCAGGTAAAAACCTTCAAACATACAGTGTAAATAATTTACAGTGTTACAACAACTAGCATAAAAGACAAATAGAACCACTATCAATTAATTTATCAGTATCAAAAATAGAAAAGAAAAAATAGAATTGTACACAGCACATCCAAATAATACACATCAGCAGCAGTAGACACCAGCCCATGTTTAACAACTATAAAATACAATTACAAAATACAAACTCCAATTAATGAATGCAGCAATTAATTTACTTTGACATAGTGTTTACTGAGATGTATGAATATTTCTATTGCACAATGCCCCACTGAAATAAATGTCAAATACATCACACAACAATATAGCATTTCAGTTATCTCATTCATATTTACAACTGCACCAAAAAGCACAACCCAGATAAACCACGCTAAACCCACCCCTTTAACAAAGGGTCTTAAACCAACACACCAACCGGGGCAAACGGCGACGCACGCAGCACATTAACAATCACAATGAATGCACGTGGGGGCCACAGTTTAATCAGTTCAAATAAAGCCAGCGACCTTAGCGGCTGCTGCTTCAACCTTCGCATGTGGGCAGGGCCGGCCCAGCCCTGAGGGGACCCGAAGCGAAATTTTCCCTGATGGGCCCCCCACCACATCATCAGAGTCAGTTTCATTGCCATTGTCAGTGAACAATTCACAAACTAGGAACTTGCTCCACAACGCAACTTGGTATTCGGCTGACATCATCTCTGCTCGTATATAAATAACACGCCTCTCAGAGATGTTGTTACAAATGTATTTGTGGAGGTGTAAAGGACCTACAGCCACATTCAACAGGCGGGTCTGGGGGTACCCCCCCAGACATTTTCAGGTTGTAATGCTATGAAATTATGATGTGATGAAACTGTGAAAGGAGAAAGTGATTAATACAGTTATTAATACATTAGTATACTTAATTACTCAACACAATATTGGCTATGAAAAATAGTTAATGTCAAATTAAGTACGGAGCGAGAGGGAGCGAGAGAGGGAGCGAGAGAGGGAGCGAGAGAGGGAGCGCGAGAGACGGCGAGCGCACGAGGGAGCGAGAGGGAGCGAGAGGAAAGAGAGGAAGAAGAGAGGAGCGAGAGAGGGAAGCGAGAGAGGGAGCGAGAGAAGGGAGCGAGAGAGGGAGCGAGAAGAGGGAGCGAGAGAGAGCGGACGAGAGCGGAAGCGAGAGGGAGCGAGAGGGAGCGAGGAGGGAAAGAGAGGGAAAGAGAGGGAGAGAGAGGGAGGAAGCGAGAGGGAGCGAGAGAGGGAGCGAGAGAGGGAGCGAGAGAGGGAGCGAGAGAGGAGCGAGGGAGCGAGAGGGAGCGTGAAGAGGGGCGAGAGAGAGCGACGAGGGAGCGAGAGGGAAAGAGAGAGAGCGGTGAGGAGCGAGAGGGAGCGAGAAGGGAGCAGAGAGGACGGAGAGGGAAAGAGAGGAGAGAGAGGGAGCGAGAGGGAAAGAGAGGGAAGCGAGAGGGAGCGAGAGAGGGAGCAGGAGAGGGAGCGAGAAGGGACGAGAGGACGAGAGAGGAGCGGAGGGAAAGAGAGGAGAGAGAGGGAGCGAGAGAGGGAAAGAGAGGGAGTGAGAGGAGTGAGAGAGAAAGAGAGGGAAGAGAGGGTGAAGAGGGAGAGAGAAGGAAGGTGAGAGGGGAGAGAGGGAAAGAGAGGAAAGAGAGGGAAGAGAGGGAAAGAGAGGGAGTGAGAGGGAGCGAGAGGGAAGAGAGGGAAAGAGAGGGAAAGAGAGGAAAGAGGGGATGAGAGGGAGACGAGGGAGCGAGGAGGGAAAGAGAGGAAAGAGAGGAGCGAGAGAGAGAGAGGGAGAAAGAGGGAGAGAGAGGGAAAGAGAGGGAGGTGAGAGGAGAGAGAGGAGTGAGAGGGAGAGAGAGGGAGAGAGAGGGAGAAGAGGAGAAGAGAGGGAGTGAGAGGGAGAGAGAGGGAGAGAGGAAGACGGAGAGAGGAGAGAGGAGGATGAGGAGGAACGAGAGAGCGCACGCGAGAGAGGGAGCGAGAGGGAGCGAGAGGAGCGAGAGAGGAGCGTGAGGGAGCGGAGAGCGAGCGAGACGAGAGCGAGAGGGAAGAGAGGGAAAGAGAGGGAGAGGAGGGAGGAGGAGAGGGAGCGAGAGAGGAGCGAGAAGGGAGCAGAGAGAGGGAGCGAGAGAGGGAGCGGAAGAGGGAGCGAGAGGGAGCGTGAGAGGGAGCGAGAGAGGGAGCGAAGAGGAGCGAGAGGAAGAGAAGAGGACGTGAGGGAGCGAGAGGAGCGAGAGGGAGCGAGAGGGAAAGAGAGGAAGAGAGGGAGAGAGGAGAGAGGGAGCGAGAGGAGGCAAAGGGAGAGAGGGAGCAGAGAGGGAGCGAGAGAGCGAGCGAAGGGAGCGAGAGGGAGCGAGAGAGGGAGCGAGAGGGAGCAGAGAGCAGGGAGCGAGAGGGAAAGAGAGGGAGAGAGAGGGAGCGAGAGGGAAAGAAGGGGGTGAGAGGGAGTGAGAGGGAGTGAGAGAGAAAGAGAGGGAAAGAGAGGATGAGAGGAGAGAGAGGGAAAGAGAGGAAAGAGAGGGAAAAGAGGGAAAGAGAGGGAGTGAGAGGGAGTGAGAGGAGAAGAGAGAGGGAAAAGAGGGAAAGAGAGGGAAAAGAGGGAAAGAGAGGGAGTGAGAGGGAGTGAGAGGGAGCGAGAGGGAAAGAGAGGGAAAGAGAGGGAGTGAGAGGGAAGAGAGAGGGAGAGAGAGGAGAGAGAGGGAGAGAGAGGGAGAGAGAGGGAGAGAGAGGAAAGAGAGGGAGTGAGAGGAGAAGAGAGGGAGAGAGAGGGAAAGAGAGGAGAGAGAGGGAGAGAGAGAGGGAGAGAGAGGGTGAGGGACGAAAAGGGGGGAGTGAGGGAGTGAGAAGGGAGCGAGAGAAAAGAAGGGAAAGAGGGAGTGGAGGTGAGACGGGAGAGAGGAGGGAGAGGGAGAGAGAGGGAGAAAGAGAGAGGGAGAATGGAGGAAGGAGATAAAAGCGTGAGAGGAGAGAGAGGGAGAGAGAGGGGAGGAAGGATAGAGAGGGAGAGAGAAGGGAGAGAGAGGGAGAGAGAGGGAGAGAGAGGGAGAGAGAGGGAAACACGTGAACTCCCAGTTCATTTGAAACTGTCACTCTTGGAATCCGCTCATCTCTAACACACTGCACTGCTCGTTCTGCGTGAATGAGGGGCGTTCACTGTTTACTCTAAAGCTTCATGTCAGAGGTTCTGGACGAGACGGCACTTGGGTCCGGATCTGGATCGGAGTCCACCATTAGTGACCTGTGGCACAGACTCCGTCTCACTCCCTCACCTGCTGCTAACACTACCAGGCTGGTGGAAATGTTACGCTTAATTACCTTCATTTAAACGTATTATTAGTGACGCTCGCTAACACGGGTATGTGTGTCTGCCCCCATGGCAAGGCCCCCATGGCAAGACCCCCATGGCAGGACCCCCATGGCAGGGCCCCCATGGCAGGGCCCCAGTCCGGAGCTATTGTCTCGCCACCAGCCTCAGAGCGCAATCAGAGCACTAATATGACACTCATGTACTTTCAAACAGCACTAGCAGTCTCTTTGTGAAAGAAGTTCAATACCTGGAAAGTGTTGTTGAGATTGATGTTTCTTTTCATCATCAAGTCTTTTCTTCTTTGAAGAAAGACCACGTTCCGGTGCCTTGGTTGCCAGTTTGTCAGTACAAATAAATGCTGTTTGTACATTATAAGTTACCGCTGTGTGCGCAGCGGCGCTAGCAGCACTACTACGCTGTTTGCGCAGAAACAGCGCTACAACGCTAGTGGCGCACGCTGCACTTGTGCTTCGCATAAGCAAGGTTGCCAGATTGGGGGCCCTTTTAACGCCTCGGGGCCCTCGCTTATAGGCTGTGACGGCCCTGCATGTGGGTACCCAGTTCCACTCAACTTGACAGGTACGAGGCTCTCCCAAGCCCCCGGAAAACAAAATGGCAATGGCGTGTGCTCATTGGCGCATGTTTCCAAAAAAGTTCCCTACTTCCGCATTACTTCCTGAATGCGGGCTAGCCCCCCCTTTGTGACCAGTGCGCGTACACCGTTCACTGTGAAGTCAAAAATGTGATTGTTAAGGATTTTAGAAACGGTAAAAAAGAGTGAAATTCCTTCTATTTTATTTTTAGAATAAAACGAATTTAGCACTTTCGGCAATTTTAGAGGCCGAGTTCTTGAAATGGTCGGGCCTGGAGGCTGCAGTCCCGCGGAGCGGCCACTTCTCAAGTTGGTTGGATCATGAGCAGAGGGGGGCGTGCCTTATCCAGTTACTATGCTCTCCCCTCTCTCACATCTTTAAACTACTTTTGCCGCCTTCAACTTATGCCCCGGCAGAGGAAGCGTGCGTCACTAATTTAGGTCCGTGTGTACGCCCACACTTAACAGTTCCGCCCAAAGCGGCGCAACAATCAGCCCAGTGCAACAATGGGGAAACTGCATTTCAGTTTTATGCAGCTAAAATCTGGAACAGATTAAATGTCTTTAAATGAATGCAGCTGCACAGCAGGAGCCCGAGGAGAGGGTCAGAACACTCGCTGGTTAGATTGTCAGTCGGCACTAAGGCCAGTGCACGCCATGCAAGGTTCCAGGAAGAGCCTGGCGCACCGACCCACTCATCAAGAGTGAGTTTTAACACTAAAAGCAGAAAGTGCTGACATCTAGGGACGGTCAAAGATGGGAAAGAATACTGTCTTAAAAGTGATGTGCCCTCCCGGGGACATCTGTTACGCTGGCAATGTCAATAAATATTCATGTCAGCAAAATGTTAAAGGTTTTTGTATTTCTGTCACGTCTTTTGGATTTTAATGCGATTTTTTCCAGTTGTGTGAAGCAGTTTGAAATTGAATCGTGCTCTACAAATAAACTTGCCTTTTCTCCTTCCCTCTCTCTCCTCTCTCCTTCCTCTCTCCTTCCTCTCTCTCCCATCTTCCTCTCCCTCCTCTCCCTCTTCTTCTCTCTTCCTTCCTCTCTCCCTCCTCTCCTCCTTTCTCTCTTCCTCTTCCTCTCCTTCCTCTCTCCCTCTCTCTCTCTCCTCTCTCTCCCTTCTCTCCTCCTCTTCCTCCTCTTCCTCTCCCTCCTCTCCCTCCTCTTCCTCCTCTTCCTCCTCTCCTCTCCCCTCTCTCCCTCCTCTATCCTCCTCTTCCTCCTCTCCCTCTCCTCCTCTACCTCCTCTCCCTCCTCTCTCCTCTCTCTCCTCTTCCTCCTCTCCCTCTCCCTCTCTCTCTCTCCTCTCCCTTCTCTCCCTCCTCTTCCCTCATCTCTCTCTCCTCTCCTTCCTCTCCCTCCTCTCTCTCTCCTCCCTTCCTCTCCCTCCTCTCCTCCTCTCCCCCTCTCTCTCCTCTCCTTTTCGTCTCTCTCCTCTTCCTCCTCTCCCTCTCCCTTTGGCCTTTGTGAATCGTTTGTCCCTCACGGTCGCCAACACAGGTCAGGATTGTTCTGTCTCTCTCCTTTTGGACAGGACATAATGAAGGTTGCTGGGAAACGCACCAGAGCTCAGCCGATGTGAGGTATTTGGCCTGTCACTGAAGAAATACGACACTGTAATCAGAGTCTGGGAAAGTATTATGAAACCATGAGTAAATGAGCCATTCACTGACGCATGCAAAAGTCTGTAAACATGACAAGATTTTAATATTTTACTGGAGATTACACATGAGGGAAACCATCTTAAATGAGACAATAAGTCAAAACGTGATTTGGGACTGTCCTGTTGCACAGAACTATTGGACAAATGAATAAGGCACTGCAGACTATTTTTAACACTACCATCCCATCTGACTTTAGAACTATGTATTTGGGTCTCAGAACTCCTGCCATAGACAATAAGGATGGATATCTTTGGAAGATACTTTTGGCGGCTGGGAAAAAGGCCATCACAAAACAAAATTATGATACAAACGCCACCAACAATAAAGGACTGGACATACGGAAAATGAAAAAAAAATATTAAAAAAAATATATAATAATAATAATAATAATAACAATAATACATAATAATAATAATAATAATAATAATAATAATAATAATAATAATAATAATAATAATAATAATAATAAATAATTCAATTTTTTTTTCTCTGGTTCCACCCAGTCTGTATTTTTATTGTTTTCCTTTTCTGTTGCTGTAATTGCTATTGTCCTTATTTATATATACATTGAGTTGTGTTTTTCCTTTGATAAAAAAAAAAAGTGATCAAATTGAGTCGTATTTATCTTGATTTTAGTACATTTTGACTTTCTTGAGATAACAATTGCCAATAGAACAAGTAAGTTTTGTTTCTCATTTCAAGTGAGAAAATGCTTGTCTTTTTCTTATTTTAAGTAAAACGAGATATTTTATGCTTCAAAATTTACTCAAAACAAGATAAATACTCATCATTTCAAGCACTTTTTACTTTAATATCTTGAATAAATGATGTTATACTAAACATTCACAATTGACAAAAGAAATCTGCATGTATATTTAAAGGACAAAACATGTCCAATAAAATTTGCCTTTTTACTCCTTTTTTCTTCTTCTTATTGTTTTATAATTAGAAAAAACAAACAAAAACATAGAAAAACTAAACAGAAGAAGAACAAACAAAAAAAGAGTAGTCTGTCTAAAGTCCGTCCCATTTGTTCCAGTGTCCCGTGAATTTGTCCACACCAAAAGAACGTTCCACAGGTATCCATCCATCGAGGCCATTTCTGGAGTTTTACGTCCAAGACACGTCGTTTTAAAGAAGACTAAAGGTGACAATTGGGAGCTCTAAATTCTGTGTATGTTTTCTTTTTGATTCAAGTTCAGGACCGATCGCGCAGGACTTGAATGTTCATCTCCAGTTTCGAGGGTCCCGAAGCGCACCATGAGCCCCTGAACAACCACAGTTTCTCCGACAGTTAGAGTAAATGTGCTCTTTGAGACACATGAGAATTCTTCCCAAACGTGAGCTTTAGTTGTCTCCATGGGGATGTGCTCGTGTGTTCCCACCCTTCATCAGTCACAACACACTTTTCCTCTTGCTCTTCTCTTTTGCCCGTAGTTTTATTGGACAGAATAGTGTGGGATTGGGATGAGAGAGGGAAGGACATCCAGCAAATTGTCCGTGCCAGCTGCGCCCGGCGGCTGTGCATAAGTGCTAGCCACGGATTAAAAACTGTCTATGTAAGAGTTTCAAATGGAATCATAGAGATAATATAATTATAATGTTTATGAAATCTTCACAAAAGCCTTCAAATCAAGAGTCTTTTGCCTGAACCACATTTGCATTTGATTCCCTTTTGCACCATTGTGTTTGTCCCTGTAATTACACTCAGCCTGTTATTTACCTGTGGTTCATCTGAACACGATGAAGGCTGTGGGTTAAACTCATTCACATTGAAGCAGAAGAAACAAATGCTTTCACTAAATCGCTAAAAAGGAACGTCGGTTTAATCTGTGGCATTTTAATTGTTTTGCATCTGGGTTAAATGATGTGAACTTTCAAAGATTCACCGCAGTTTCCCCCTCACATCTTCGACACGATAACAATCTGTGGGTTTTTTAGTGATAAAAATCATTTTAAAGAAACTATTTTTTTATATATTTATAATATTATGTCTCCTTTGATCAAAAAACAAAAACCAAACCACTTTAAGAAAGATCGACCTCGTCTGAGCTCGGCCCTGGACAAACCAGCAGCGGCTCCGGGTCAAACCGACATTATTTGACCTCATATCACTGACAGAAAGAGGTTTTCAATTGCATTGACATTAAATACTGTGTCATAAGTTTAGAATGTACATCATGGGGTCCACACAGGTCGACCGTCGCAGAGGCGGGGTTAAAACCACAGTTTTCCTTTCTTTGGAGGTGGTTGTGGTGGAAAACGTAAGTTATAGTTATCAAAAAATCAAGTAAAAACAGTAGAGCAGAGTTTGTCTTTTCTTTTTGTTTTCAGATTTTTTCTTTGAGATGCTCCATTTATTTTTCTGTTTGGCTTTCACGCTCTTGTTTGTGTTTATATATAAAATGTACATGAAAAGAAAAAAAAACCGAGATGAATTGTTTTAGTAAACAAACTGAAAATCCAGAAATGTTAAATCTTATTATTGTTTGTTTGGGATCGACTCCCCAAACTTCATATTAATTGTAAAGCAGGTGTGAAAACATAACTTCACTTTTCACTGTATTTGTATTTAATGTGTTTTTATTTATTTAACAGGACAGCGCACATTTGCATAATGCTCGCACCAGATTATATGGAAGCTTATTTCCATCTGCAGTCCTTATCGACGTGGAACATTGCACCAGTTTATTGTTTCATGTGAATATAAAGAGATATGAATCATAAACCAGGTCTACAAATCTACAAAATGACAGACAAACTGCAAATTCCATCATAAATGTGGACATTCTTGAAGGTTGTGTCACATAAACACAAAATTTACCCCATTGGCACATTCATTTCCTAATTTCAAGATAAATTGTATTGAAACGTGTTAAACTAAAATGTTCTTTGTTTACCGGTGTCTGCTTTGCATTCTTCAGCTACTTCCAGTTCCATGGGAAACATGTAAAGCAGATGAGCAACACACTCCTTTTGACCAAAGAGAAATACAAAAATAAATGGTTGCTTCACAGTAAAACGCAGACAGAATGAATCTCCACCTTGAAAGCTGTAAAATATTACATGTGACATAAGCAATTAAACTGAACAAATTCAGATTACTATTCTCAATTCAAGTCATTTCAAGGCTTGTCGTGGAAAAAACATCTTTAACAGTTATCAAGAAATAAAGTAAAACAATAGAACAGAGTTTGTGAATGGTTGAATTCTGTTGCACAATCAGAATCGATCTCTGTCCCTGCACGCAAAACATCTCCGTCGTCTGAGATGTTGCTCTCTGCTGTCCCTTCCTGGTCTGAAGTTTTTTACTCAAAGAGATTCATACATCTTACTTGAATATTAGTCCAGGCTAAATGCTGGGTACAGGAACAAGGGTGGGGGTTTGTTGATTACATTCACACTTTGGCCTCGAAAGCCCAAAACTAGGCTTGGCCTGAGACTTTCTGGGCACCCCAGGAAGTCCCCCAAGTAGACACAGAAAGGTCTTTGATGAAACAGAGACACAGTAGTAATAAATGTAGCTGATGATGTTAATGGTTGACTGAGGTTCGGGACCACGCCTCAACCTCTTACTCCTCCAGCAACCACGCCTCCACTCTTTAATCGCACCTCTAAGTAGCCAGAAGCCCTATTTATACAAGCCTATCCCAGCATCTCTTGTGGTCTCTGCGCGTTCGTTTGAACAAGAATCATGAGCCGTTTTCTATTAGATTCTGACCTGTTCCCAGTCTGAACTTTCAGTCGGTTGTATCTCCAGCAGTCACGTTCCCCAGAGGACTCGCCAACGCAGGTTCCCTCACCGCCCCGCACACACACGGAAGGTGTGATTCCATAGCCTCCGAACACCATATTCTCCTCCGAACGCGCCTCTTCCGTAGACGCGTCTACATGCGACCATCGAGCTCCTCACTAGACTGATTCTTTCTCTCGTTCCAAGGCTTCAAGGGAAGGCATCTCGTTTCTGTTTACTCTGACGGGTCCTCCACGTCTGTTTGAATTATACCCCACTATCGTTCCAGGCATTCTTTTGGGGGTTTGATCCGTCGACAGCACCTCTTATTAGATCCGTAAGGGATTCCATTATGCGGTTCCTCAGAGTTCTCAAGACTCAGCACTGAACTTCGACGATTGTCCTAATTCCTCTTCTTCGATCTTCAGGAACCATCTTAAATCAGACTACCGTCTCGTCTATCTTTCGTTCCACTCATTCTCAGTCTCATTCAGCTCTCCCTTAAGTTCCCTCATCCATTGCTCATTGTGATTTCATTATAATCTGCAGTTTGTCAACTCCCTTATCCATGTAAGTATTCCGCTCTCCTCAACCTTCCTCTCTGCTCCGGAGCATGGCGACCACCATGTAATCCACCCTCTCTAATCACTCTCGGACCTTCTTCATACCCATGCACTTCCATCGGCGACCCACGAACGCATTGTCTCTTACGCCGTCCGTTTGACTTGAGACTGTATTACCGCACCACCAACTCTATCACACTCACCTGCTCTTTGTATCTTCCGCCTAAAACTCTTTCAAAACTCTATTCAACTGCACCGGCCTTAATCCTCTTCTCCAGTATTGGACAGACTGCTTTTAGATTCCATCCAGCTACTCTTCAGAGAGTCCTCGACCATCCAGCTCCTCTTCTCTCGTGCCACTCAGATGACAGCTTCATTTTAAGCCAGGCTTTACGTTGAGATCCAGACCATCTTTGCTCATTTTAAATCATCTTTGGGGGTTCTGAATCGGCTGGGCTGATTACCCGAGACGGAGCCCCCCATCCTTAGTCTCTACCCAGCCAACTCTAATCGATCCGTCATCGATCCATCCATCATCTTCACTATTACCAATAGATATTCTCTCATATTCCATTGTTGTGGCGTGGTCCCTGCTAGTGAATCAGGACTACGCTAACAGTATGGTCTAGGTTCGAATTGGGGGTGGAGAGTCTATGATGTCACGAAACATAAGGGCACAGAGTTTGCTCATGGCGCATCAGAAGCTTCAGTTCGCTTTATGCTAAACTAATGGGATTTTAAGACTGTAAATAGAAAACTCGTGGTCTTTCAGTGCACCGTGCGTTCTGCTGAGAAGGTGATCGGCTGCAGACTTCCATCTCTGCAGGACCTGTACGTCTCCAGGGCTCTGGGACGAGCAGGTCGGATCACAGCTGACCCTTCTCACCCTGGACATGGTCTATTTGAACCACTCCCCTCAGGCAGGAGGCCACTCCCCTCAGGCAGGAGGCCACTCCCCTCAGGCAGGAGGCCACTCCCCTCAGGCAGGAGGCCACTCCCCTCAGGCAGGAGGCAGAACCATCCGGACCAGAACCTCCCACCACAAGAACAGTTTCTTTCCCTCTGCCGTTGGACTCATGAACACTTCTAAACACCTGTCACTTTAACTACAATTCAATCACTCACTGTCACTTTCTGCACATCTGTAAATGTAACTGTAAATTCTTGTGTACATAGTAATACCTATTTTAATTATTTACTATAGTAATTTTAAATAGTTTCTTAATGCATGCCCTTTGGCTTTCATACATGTTGTTTTTATTAGTGCTCAGTGTTCTATGTTGGACCTTAACGCCAAAACAAGTTCCTATGTTTGTGAGTTTTGTCCATTGACAATGGCAATAAACCTTTTCCGATTCTTCCAAAAGTACGTTGGTGACTCAGCAGTTCATCAGGTTGTTCCACGTCTCTCTTCTGTCTCTTGTTTACTTTTCCTCACTGTTTTGGCTGACGCGTCTCGGGACGTTCGGCTTTAATATTTCATGTTCGTGACTCTGTGTGACTGTCGGCTGCTGCCTTGGACCTGGCCAAGGGAATCCGGGTTAAATAAAGGTATGAATTAAATAGAATGTGAGTCAGAGGTGCTTTAGAGCTGCTTTAATGTGCTTTAGCTCCACATCTGCATTAGTCATGAATCCTTGTTTCGTCCTTAGACCTGGTTTAGTCTTGGTTCAGTTCTGATTTGAAACATTAGATGAATGAGGTGTCCCTTTTAAACGTGATATAATGTAATTAGAGCCGCATTAGTGGGTGTAATCCTCACAGGAGTATTAGAAATGTGCTGATTAAATACACGGGCTTAAACAGGTCAGGGGAGAGCATGTCCTGTTCCGCTCAATGTCCGGCTTTTAGATTGGATTTCACCACCAACAATCCACTTTTGCCCCGGGTTCAGGGCGACGGGGACGATTACAGTTTGGTGTAAAGATGTAGCATATTTGGAGACTTTTTTTTTTTAACAGAAATCTGATCACGATCTGATTTCCAGCCTCGAGTAATCTGATTTCTTTCTGATTGTTTGAACTAGAGCAGGTTTTAACAAGGAAATTGTGTTTGAAAAAAGGCAAATAAATGGTGAAAACTGATGTGGAGAAGGTAAAAATGAAAAAGAAAATGTTAATAAATGTTGAAAATTAATTGTGTAGTAAGTAAACGCACCTAAAAATCTGATAAAATTACGTTTTATCAGAGTTTTATTAAGTTTGTTCTTGTTATCCATATAAATGTAACGTGTCTAGGCAAAGTATTACACCAAGATTTAGAATTACTCATTGCTGTGTCGACTGAAACTAAATTATGTCATATATTTGGGGCCAGTTCGGTGCACGATAAACTCTTTAAATATATTATAAATCCAGAATAGAGGCAAAAGTGAAGTGGGGCAGAATGCAATTTAAATAAACAAATTAGGATTATCAATAGAAATCATAAAATGTGCAAAATTAAGAGGATTTCTGAAACTAAAACTAATAAACAAGAACACAGTTATTTGTAAGTCACACCAGAGCAATCAAAGTATTTAGTGTAAGTTTATTTTTTATCTTATTTTGTTAAGCCAATTTGTTTTATTCATGCCTTCTTCTTCTTCTTTTTCTTCTTATTTTGTATATTTTGCAATTATATTTGTTGTTTCAAGTTGCACCTTTTCACCAAAGAAAGTTCCTAGTTTGTGTATAAACAGGCAATAAACCTGATTCTGGTTCCTCAGACTCACATGTTTAAAAAGTATAAAAGGTCCTGTGCTGATGGAGTATAATTTCCACCACATTATCGTTGAATAAAACCTGATTTCTTTTGCCGTGCGTTTCGCCCTCACACATTTCTATTCAAACACACGCGGCTCGGGGTTATCGGCCATCGGAGGTGTCGCCGCGCCAACGGAACAGATAAAAGTCGCCCTGAGACACGAGCGCGGAGATAAAGCCGCCTTCACGGCCTGAGCCGCGGCCGGGCTCCTTCACCGAGCTGCGGCGATTCTTGTTTATTTGTTCGCGATCGTGGACAAATGTAAATGGTTCCGTTGAACAAAGCACATTTATTCTAATTTTTTGATAACGTTTATTTATTTGTTGATGTCTGTTTTCAGTTTCTGTGGCGGAGAGAGCGCAGGTTTATGACACACACGGTGAAAACACTGGATTGGGCTCATTCACAGCTGCTTTCTTTTCGTTGCTCGGTTGAATGTCTAAAAACAAAAAAAATCACCTTGTGGATGAATATAAAAGTGCAGATTCTGATTACGTCATGGACTTTTCTTTTTTCTCGACAGGTTCCACAATATGGAAAAGACGCGTCTCGTATTTAGTCCAAGTGTTTTGAAGGTGCTGTTTTTTCCTTGCACTCTTAGACGCACATTCGGAGCAGAAGTTCACGTGGCTCTCAGCTGTGGTCCTCAAACGTCAGTCACTTCCCCAACGCCTTCTGAGCGTCCGGATGAATCACCGTGATCAGTTTATTAGCACGTTTCGCAACTTTCAAAGACCAGAGTGAGTAAAGACGACATGTTCCTCTTCAAATATCTTGCGGTCGATTAGGAACTGAAGCAAAACCACAGTTTGAGCTTCGGGGAAGTGTGGACGCTTGAGTGACTTAGATGCCCCACGACCCTGACCCTGATCCACAAGCTCCTCATCTGCCTGGAGGAACTCTCTAGATGAACTCTCTCTCTACTCTAGATGAACTTTCTCTACTCTAGATGAACTCTCTTCACTCTAGATGAACTCTCTCTACACTAGATGAACTCTCTCTACACTAGATGAACTCTCTCTCCACTAGATGAATTCTCTCTACATTAGATGAACTCTCTCTACACTAGATGAACCTCCCTGTCTCCTCCTGATGGTCTTGACTCCACAGTCCTTCTGCAGATGGTGTATCAGTCCTGGACCATCTGCAGTCAGTCCATCTGTGGAAGCAGGATCTCTCCTTCTCTGTGGTTCTCCTTCACTGTAGTTCTCCTTCTCAGTGGTTCTCCTTCACTGTGGTTCTCCTTCACTGTGGTACTCCTTCTCAGTGGTTCTCCTTCTCTGTGGTTCTCCCTCTTGTGGTTCTCCTTCTCTGTGGTTCTCCCTCTCTGTGGTTCTCCTTCTCTGTGGTTCTCCTTCTCTGTGGTGCTCCTCTGTGGTTCTCCTTCTCTGTGGTGCTCCTCTGTGGTTCTCCTTCTCAGTGGTTCTCCTTCTCTGTGGTGTCTCCTTCACTTCGTTTCTTCTCTGTGGTTCTCCTTCACGTGTGCGTCCTCTGGTTCTTCTTCACCTTGGTTTCTCCTTCTCATTTTTCCCTTCAAGGTGTTTCCCTCCTGTGTTCTCCTTCACTTGGTTCTCCTTACTCTGTGGTTTCCTTCACTGTGTTTCCTCACTGTGTTCTCTGTGGTTCTTTTCACTGTGTTTTCCCTTCTCTTGTGTTCTCCTTCACTGTTGGTCTCCCTCCACTGTGTCTCCTCTTCTGTGGTCTCTTCCTCTGCTGTGTTCCTCCTTCACTTGGTTCTCCTTCTCTCTGTGGTCTCCTCTCGATGTGGTTCCCTTCATGGCTCTTCACTGTTTCCCTCAACGTGGTTCTCCTTCACTGTGGTTCTTTCGTTCCCTCTCTGTGGTTTCCTTCCACTGTGGTTCTGTGGTTCTCCTTCTCTGTGGTTCTCCTTCTCTGTGGTTCTCCTTCACTGTGGTTCTCCTTCACTGTGGTTCTCCTTCACTGTGGTTCTCCTTCACTGTGGTTCTCCTTCTCTGTGGTTCTCCTTCACTGTGGTTCTCCTTCTCTGTGGCGCTCCTCCAGTTTTGCTTTTGTTTTTTTTTTTACCAGTTTTTAGTAGTTGTTCCTGCAGACGGAGGGTCTAAGGACAGGGGACGCTCTGGGACACATCGTCATTTTCTAAATTTCTCTGAACATTGTTTAATCAGCGTTCTGTTGGTTTAATCAACATTTGTGGAACACCGAGAAAAATAAGTGATTTTGTTTGTTACAAAAATAGATAGAATAGAATTTATTTGGCCGCACGTATGACTGAAAAACCTGTATCTGTTTTTTACTACTTTAAATACTATTTGAATGTTCGTATTGATTTATTATGACTTTTACTGTATTGTGTTTTTGGTGTGTTTTTAACCTCGCAAAGCACTTTGAATCGCATTTTGTACAAATTGTGCTCTACAAATAAACTTGTATTGAGTGATTGATTGAATTGACAGCAGCTAGCATGCTAACAGCACGCGCTGCTCCACGGGGAACACAATGCTCTGTAATCAGACGCAGGCAGCGCACATCGGTCTCATTTTCACCCAAAGAGCCACTTTTACAATACATTACAATTATCAGAGGCGTAAAGTATGATCAGATGTGGAATTTAAACCGACATGTTTTAAAATCGCTCTTAGAAAAGGTGTCAGACCGCGGGTTATTGGAATTAAAGTAAAACCTCCACTGCAAACACAGAAGGACGGCACTGAAACGGTGCGAGAGTCGGAGTGCGCGTCAGTGTTTTGGCCTTTCACCTAAAGCGTGTGAAATGTCGACTGTTTGTGTCAAAATGCAGAAAGCACAAGGAGCTCAGCCGGAGAGGGAAAGTGCAGACCTAAACCAATATTCTTTAGAGATCACGTTCCTGTTTTCAGTAAAAGCCACGGCAGATGAGTAATGTTGTAGACGCTTCACGACACAGAGGAAAAGGCAGGAGAATTTATTACAATTAATGCAGTTATGTTTATTCTAGAGGTCTTATTTTCTATATATATTTTTATTGATTTTTTAGCAAACAAGAAACAAAAACAAACAAAAAAAGTCTGATGTCTGGTTTTTGTTCATTTCTAAATGTATTGTAACTGTCAATTTTTCCATTTTAACAAATACAATAAATATCCAATGTTCAGTCCAGTCCAGCTCTCTGGGTAAATATTGTAAAATGCAAGAGTGCGTGTTTTTCAAGTTCTTTTTTTTTTTTTTTTTAGTAAAAAAAACCCATGTGATTAAGTAATTGTGTTTATTTATGTCAAAGTGTATTTTTTGTCAGAAATCTTACACGGTGGTGCTTTAAGTAAAAGTATTTCCTCTGCCACGGACAAATACTGGCCCCTGCATTTTGAACATTTGACTATATTCAAAACAAAGTGCAAACATTTTTAATTAAATGAACAAATTACAAACGAAATAGGTACCGTACAAATATACAATGTAAAAGATATATGTTCAATCACAATTAAATTTAAAAACGGGGCATATGTCATCTCAAAATAAATGTACAGGACAATAATATTTTAGATATCCAAATTATCTGGAAATTAGACTTTTGGACTTGATCAAGGAGAGAGAAGACTTTTAACTCATTCCTTCAATGAATACAATTTGGGATGGACTTAAAATGTACATAATGTTTCACTTATTATTGTTATTATTATTAATACCATTTTCAATAAGACTGTCAGTGATGAAAAATATAATTCATGGCTAAAATTCTAAAATGAATCCCTTTAGAGTGAATCCAGTGCTGAGGGCTGAACACAAACACGCACAAACTAAATCAATGATCCACTGATCCAACTCCTCAAACTGAAACGCAGAAACGCAGTGAAAGTCAAGCCGGTCACGTGACTCCGGCGAGAGGCGGGCCTTCGCTCAATCTTCGTCCAATAGGAACGCAGCGTGACCCCGCGTCCCCAGCGCTCCTCGGCGGAAAACGGAGACGTATAACGGGACACACTGAAACATTTATGGCGCTGCCCTGTCCGCCGCGTTCCGCCGCCTCTCGCCGCGCCGCACCGCCGCCTCACTTCGCGTAAATGCCCAGGGAACGCGGCGCATCCGTCCGCTTCTCGTCTGCACCAAACAACGGGAACATCGAGCGCTTCATTATTGTCTGCGAAGGACTGAAGAATGGCCTGGATCTGGAAGGTAAGAGTCTCCGCCACCAGCGTCAACAACCGCGCAGGAAATGCCCCGTAAACAAACGCGAATACGCGCGCTGCACGCAACCGGCCGCGCGTCGCCGCCGCTCGCCAGATGTTTGCCCGACAAAAGGCGCTGATGCTGCGCGTAACAAGTCGCCTCCTGCCGCTGCGCATGGACCCGGAGCGGGGCGCGCGACAGGCGGGAGCGGAGGGCCTCGCAGTGGGGGGTCTGGTGCCGTCCAAACGCGGCGGTGACGGAGGAGCAGGAGCGCGGGGGGGACGCGGGGGGGATGCTCTGCGGCCCGCACGGGGGGGGGGGGGGGGGGGGGGGGGGGGGGGGGGGGGGGGGGGGGGGGGGGGGGGGGGGGGGGGGGGGGGGGGACGAGGCCCGACGAGGCCGCAGAGCATCCTCCTGACGCGGGCAGGTGTGTGCGGGGGGACGTGCGGGGACGTAAGACCGACCCAGGGACTTTCAGAGGATCAGGGGAAGTTTAACCCCACTTTCACAGGTTGTTGTTGTTGTTGTTGTTGTTGTTGTTGTGCCTGGAGAGCCCGGGGTTGGTGGTGGTTGTTGTTGTTGTTGTTGGCCTGGAGAGCCCGGGTGGTGGTGGTTGTTGTTGTTGTTGTGCCTGGAAGCCCGGGTTGGTGGTTGTTGTTGTTGTTGTGCCTGGGGAGCCCGGGGTTGGTGGTGGTTGTTGTTGTTGTGCCTGGGAGAGCCCGGGTTGGTGGTGGTTGTTTGTTGTGCCTGGAGAGCCCGGGGTTGGTGGTGGTTGTTGTTGTGTGTGCTGGAGAGCCCGGGGTTGGTGGTGTTGTTGTTGTGCCTGGAGAGCCCCGGTTGGTGGTGTTGTTGTTGTTGTTTGCCTGGAGAGCCTGGGGTTGGTGGTGGTTGTTGTTGTTGTTGTTGTTGTTTGCCTGGAGAGCTGGGGTTGGTGGTGGTTGTTGTTGTTGTTGTTGTGCCTGGAGAGCCCGGGTTGGTGGTGGTTGTTGTTGTTGTTGTTGTTGTGCTGGAGGCCCCGGTTGGTGGTGGTTGTTGTTTTTGTTGTGCCTGGAGAGCCGGGGGTTGGTGGTGGTTGTTGTGTTGTTGTGTGCCTGAGAGCCGGGTTGTGGGTGGTTGTTGTGTTGTTGTTGTTGTGCCTGGAGAGCCCGGGGTTGGGGTTTGTTGTTGTTTGTTGTGGCCTGGAGAGCCCGGGGTTGGTGGTGTTGTTGTTGTTGGTTGGCCTGGAGAGCCCGGGTTGTTGTTGTTGTTGTTGTTGTGCCTGGAGAGCCGGGTTGTGGTGGTTTTGTTGTTGTTGTTTGTGCTTGGAGAGCCCGGGGTTGGTGGTTGTTGTTGTTGTTGTGCTGGAGAGCCGGGTTGGTGGTGGTTTTGTTGTTGTGCCTGGAGAGCCCGGGGTTGGTGGTGGTTGTTGTTGTGCCTGGAGAGCCCGGGGTTGGTGTGGTTGTTGTTGTGCGTGGAGAGCCCGGGGTTGGTGGTGTTGTTGTTGTTGTTGTGCCTGGAGAGCCGGGGTTGGTGGTTGTTGTTGTTGTGCCTGGAGAGCCCCGGGTTGGTGGTGGTTGTTGGTTGTTGTGTTGTGCCTGGAGAGCCCCGGGTTGGTGGTGGTTGTTGTTGTTGTGCCTGGAGAGCCTGGGGTTGGTGGTGGTTGTTGTTGTTGTTGTTGTTGTGCCTGGAGAGCCCGGGTTGGTGGTGGTGGTTGTTGTTGTTGTCACACGTAAAATGTCCATAAAACTGGCACAAAATGCACCCGTTTTCACATTTCAGTGGAAGTTTTCGGCTGTTTCTAAGTGTGTTTAAGAGTGTGTTGACGGCTTGACTGTGGCGTGATTAAAGGGGAAGTTATTGCTCCAAAATTCACCTGTTTAAACATTTGAGTCAAACATTTCACACCAAAAAGTGGCCTCAGTTCTCAGATGTTTGGGAATGAAAGTGTGTTCGGAGCTTCGTTAGTGCCTTTATAGAAGGGAAATGAAGAGCTATAATTACATTGTTTTTCTTGCTTTTAAATGCAGGTTCAGCTGGAGTAGGTTGTCACGGCGCTGCAACAATTAATCATTATCTGGACAATAAAATGCATAAAATACCTTTTCATAACAAAGACAGAGGCGTTTTTTAAATGCAAAATGTCAAAGAAGAAGCTATGTCTTATTTTCAGCAGTATTTGTCTTTCCAGGAGCGTTCAGTCGTCATGTTTCAACTTTTATTTGGTTGCTAATGTGTTTCAAAAGTCTCAGTGTGCAATATAAATAGTGGTTTGGCAAGTCGACTGCTAAAATGACCGTTGTCGCACTCTGATTGGAGTTGGTTGTGACACGTTTTGCTCGAGCATCAGTTTTAGAGCCGCATCGACACTTGTACAAAACTATAACTTTACTCAACAGTCAGGATCAGTGTGCGCAGACGTAACTCGTGTGCGCAGTCGTAACTTGTGTGCGCAGTCGTAACTTGTGTGCGCAGACGTAACTCGTGTGCGCAGTCGTAACTCGTGTGCGCAGATGTAACTCGTGTGCGCAGACGTAACTCGTGGGCGCAGACGTAACTCGTGTGCCGCAGACGTAACTCGTGTGCGCAGACGTAACTCGTGTGCGCAGTCGTAACTTGTGGGCGCAGATGTAACTCGTGTGCGCAGTCGTAACTCGTGTGCGCAGTCGTAACTCGTGTGCGCAGTCGTAACTCGTGTGCGCAGACGTAACTCGTGTGCGCAGTTATAACTCGTGTGCGCAGACGTAACTCGTGTGCGCACATTTAAGTATACATCAGATGTCACGTCCACACAATTACTAACTCTTTCTTCAGTAATCGTTTCCTCAAATACTTCTAACTCTTACTTGAGTCACTTCCTGGACCTCTACTTTGTACTTTTACTTAAGTAATACTGCGTTTTGCTCATTCTGCCCGTCACACTTCTCTTTGTAAACAACTAAACCCTAACTCACTTCTAACCTTCTCTTCCATGAGACGGAAAACTTAACCAGAAGTACTTTTGTTCTTGCCCAGGATCCAGAATACACTCGTCTTCTTCTTTACAAAGAGTGAGTCTTCCTCTGTCGCGCTCCAAACTCAAACAGAACCATGCGATCAGATCCGTTTATCATTCAGAACAAACTCAAACTAGTCTCGCTTCAGATGAACTGGGTTTTGTGCTTCGCTCTGCAGAAATCTGTGATGTTTTTTTCATGTCTCTGTGATATCTTTTCTTCTTCTCCTCGTGAGCAGCCGTGCTTCTGATACGGACGGACCGTGTGTGCCCCTGATTGGCTCATCCCCCTGTCAATCACACCCATCTGAACTCGCTGACATTGATCCATATGTAAATACAAAGAGACGTCATTCTGGACTCTCCAAAGCAACTTTTATTCTCTTTGTTACGGACCGACCGGCAGAAGAAATAAAGTTATCAAAAATAAAGACACTAAAATATCAGAATCACAGTAAGAACAAAATAATGTACATTACTTTTGTTTTTAGCTAACCCCAGACAGACCTGAATCTATTTTAAATTCAGTTAATAAAACTACAGTAGCCTCACAGCACATGGAAATATTTGCATGTTCCTGTCACGTTTTACAAGTTTGAACTGTTGAACGTAGTTAACATCCTGTAAAGCGGAACGAAGTAACATTTTCACCTCGTTAAACGTCTGTGTAAGCCCCTGTGATGGTTAAATATGTGTTTGAAGTGCCCGTCGTCGCCCCCTGCTGTCTCTGAGCGGAAAACCAACAACTCTCCTGAGAAACCCTGGCTCTTTTTTAATATTTAGCATCAAGAAATAAGTTTATGTGTGATTATACTGACTTATTATGACAACGGAAGAAAGAAAAAAATTAAGTCTTTTTTTCTGCCAATGTATTTTCTCAAGGGACCTGCAGGGGGAGCGCTATCACCAGAGTTACCTAGTTCTGCTTTAAATTGTCAACTAGACAGATGGTGGTGTAAATAAATCTAAGCGGCAGTAAACACGACACATATTGAGGAGGTCCTGATCCATTCTGTGCGATGACATTTCTCCAGTAGATTCATTGCGGTGATAATGTCTGACTAATTAGCAATCGACAGACGTAATTATCCTTGGAACGACACGGCGCGGACGGAAACGCTTCACGTTTTAACTGCTTAACTGCCACAGAATCGAACGGCTAAAATCTGGCGTGCTTTTATGGTCATTCTGCATTAGGGGGTTGAGGTCATTTCGCAAGAAGAAGAGGAAGAACAAGGAGAACACGACGCACAAGAAGAACAAGGAGAACACGACGCACAAGAAGAACAAGGAGAACGGGAAGCACAAGAAGCAGAAGTTCAAGAAGAATAAGAACAAAAAGAAGAACAAAAAGAAGAACAAGAAGAACAAGAAGAGAACAAGAAGAACAGTAAGAAGAAGAACAAGAGGAAGAATAAGAAGAACAAGAAGAAGAACAAGAAGAACAGGAAGCACAAGAAGCAGAAGTTCAAGAAGAAGAAGAACAAAAAGAAGAACAAGAAGCCAAAGAACAAGAAGAGAACAAGAAGAACAAGAAGAAGAACAAGAAGAACAAGAGGACGAACAAGAAGAAGAACAAGAGGCAGAAGAACAAGAAGAGAAGAAGAACTGTAAGAAGAAGAACAAGAAGAACAATAAGAAAAACAAGAAGAACAAGAAGAAGAAGAAGAAGAGAAGAAGAAGAACAAGAATAATAATAAGACGAAGAAGAAAAAGAAGAAGAACAAGAAGAACCAGAAGAAGAAGAAGAAGCAAAGTGCACTTTTAGATGTGCATTTGTGTCACATTGACTTCATCATTCGGAGAGTAATGTGACGTATTCGAGAAGAGACAATGTGAATACAATTTAATAAGATGTGAAAAGGTGTCATTTTAAGACGGTTTTAGACGAAACGAAAATGCCCGTCTTCTTCACGTTGGACCCGGATTGGATTCATTTGTGAAACCGCCCGACTCTCAGACAACGTGAACGACTCTCCCGTGGAAGGCTTTTGCCGGAGCACATTTTAATTGGCGCGAGCTCAGCCATGAATAAAGCTGTGGATCCAAACGCCACTGTCCCACGTTTAGCCCGCTCAGGGTCACGTCTGCTTTTGTCAGATTGGGGGCAGCGTTGTCCAGTCTGCGACAGGTTCAGACGGTTCAAAACCACAGGAGAAGAAGACAGAAGGTATTTCAGGTTATTTAAAGCTGCGAAACCTGACTTTTCTTTGTAAATGAGAACATTTTGTGTTTCGCCCCAAAGAGTTTATTGTGAAAGTCGCACACGGCTGAAAATGAATATTAACAATGAGCATATTAATGAGTTCATTCGTTCATTCATGCGGCGCTGTCATTCGTCCAGGGGTGGTCCGAGGTAGAAAGCTGTGTCTAAATCCAGACCTTTCGACTTCCACACGAGAGTCATTTTCAGTTCACAACAATAAGAAAAAGAGAATCTCTTTGAATAGAAAGTTCAAACAGCGGTGAGTAAACGGATAATCTACCTCTTGTTTACAACAACAACAACAACAACAACAACAACAACAACACCAACAACACCCACAACAAAAACAACACCCACAACACCACCAACAACACCCACAAGAACACCCACAACACCCAGCAACAACACACACACCCAACAACATCCACCAACAACACCCACAACAAAACCACACACACACCCACAACACACACCACAGCAAACCAAACACCAAACAACACCAACCCAACCACAACACAACAAAAAACAACACCACCACAACACCCACAACAACACCACAACAACAACACAACAAAAACAACACCCAACAACAACACCACCAACACAACACCCACAAAAAACACACCCACAACAACAACAACACGACAACACAACCAACCACAACACCACCACACACACCACCAACACAACACCACACACAACACCTACAACAAAACAACACCACAACAACAACACCACAACACAACACACCAACACAACACCACACACAAACACCACCAACACAACACCACCAAACACAACACCACAACACAACACCACCAACACAACACCACCAACACAACACCAAACCACCAACACAACCACCACCAACACAACACACACACAACACAACACCAACCAACAACAAACACACCAACAACAAACCACCAAAACAACACCACCAACACAACAACCACCAACAACACAACACCACCAACACAACACCACCAACACAACACCACCAACACAACACCACCAACACAACACCACAACACAACACACAAACAACACCACCAACACACACCACCACACAACACAAAACCACCAACACAACACCACACACAACAACCAACACAACACCACCAACACAACACCACCAACAACAAACAACACAACCAACAACAACAAAAAACAACAACACAGAGGAGCTTCATGGATCTCCAGAGCAGAAATCAGAATCAGAAACGGTTTATTTCCATTGTCAATGAACAAACTTCACAAACAAAGGAACTTCTCGTCTCGGCCTCAAGGTGCAAACATGAAACACTGAGCAATACTAAAAACAACATATGTGAAATCATATATGAAATAGGAAACCATTTAAAATGACTTTAGTATCAAATAAAAATAGGCTTATTATGTACACAGAATGTACAGTTAAATGTACAGTTGTGGTGCGGAAAGTGTGTGATTGAATTGCAGTTAAAGTTTATGACTCTGGTTTATGAACTTGAGGAGCTCCAAATCGAGATGATAATAAAACACTTTTCATGTCATGTTATTTCTAACACAGGATCAAAGTAGTTTCTTGTTGTAGCAATGATATGATATTATTTTAACTACTTAATCAAGGTTAGGGTTACGAACTTGGGTTGGTGAATACTAATCCTGAATCATTCTTGAAAACGCTTTGTTCAATATGAATTAAGACTTCACTACGGCCCGAATAAGTGCCGCTCTCATAAAGTGTTTCCTGTGTATAAATGAGCAAGACAGAACTTCCCACATAAAGTACATGAAATACAATCTAAAAAACGACGTCCAACATCCCAAAAAAGTGTGAGTAAAACCTCGACATCGACATATCGCATTAAAAAGTTGAATTGATGGTATTATAATCGATTGTTGAGCAGAAGATTGTTTTCATGAAATCAAACGTCGAATTGACTCATCTTCATTTACTTCATTTAAACTTCATTTACCTGTGACACAAATGACAAATGTTTTTATAGTAAAGGGTCCGACCTGAAGAAAGCACCCCAGCCTTAAACCATGTGACACTCTACTTCTTAGACCATAGATCAAGACCAAAGGAAAGGTCCAACTTGGTTCTATTTATGTGATTTGTTGAATAATACCTTTTCAAATGAGTATTTATTGATGATACTGTGTTTTAGTATTGATTATCACGTAGTTCTTATGACGCAAAAAGTCAGTTAGGCAGAATATAGGTCCGCTTATTCCCAAACTTCGGGTTATTTCTGTTGAGTTGGAGCCACGGGGGGCTCGGCAAACGTCCCAGATCGGAGCATTTGAGGAAAGACTCTTTATCGTCCCGTTTGCTTTCACCTCAGTCGAAACGTGTCCTGGAAAGAGGCAGGATGTTACGCGCAGCGCCTTTAGAATTGACATTGTTATCTCGTCGCGTTTCCCCCCCCCTGTGGCGCGCCGGGGTGTTTTTCTGTTCGTTTGAGGCGAAAGTTGAAGAGGGTTTCGTCTTCTCTTTCACTTCGACTCAGACAGAGCGGAGGGAGACGCTTTTGAGGAAGTTTGGAGAGTTCGCTGCAGGGAACGCACACTTTCACCGCAAAGTTTCTGTTGTTCTAAATGCGGCTTTCGTTGTGTTTTGCTTTTTGTTTGTTTATGCGGCGTTTTGTGCGGTCGCAAATCGGACGGAGGTCGGCGCCGCCTGCAGGTCGCCCGGCGGTTCCTGTCTCATGTAGAGGACGGCCCTGTTCGCGATGAAGATGATACAGTGACGCAGTGGTTAGCGCAGTGTAATTGTAATTCATTTCTGGATTTGCTTTCTTCGTTTCAAACATAGAAACGCTGAACATTCAATTTGAACAGCCTCGGGTCAATCGCAGTTGGATGATTAAATAAAGTGTTAGACTGACCGTTAAGGCTGTGTTTACGATGTCTCATCATGTTGTATCTGTCAGGTCACGCTCTCATTGTGCGGATTCATTCTCTCTTGTATCACGCTTTACCATGTCGACTATTCTTGAACGCAAATGTTCTCTTGAAGAAACGTTTGTTTCAATATGAATTAAGGACTTCACTACGGCCCGAATTAAAAAGTGCCGCGCTCATAAAGTGTTTTCCTGTGTTATAAAAGAGCAAGACAGAAACTCCCACATAAAGTACATGAAATACAATCTAAAAAAAACGGACGTCCAACATCCCAAAAAAAGTGTGAGTAAAACCTCGACATCGACATATCCGCATATAAAAAGTTGAATTGATGGTATTATAATCGATTGTTGAGCAGAAAGATTGTTTTCATGAAATCAAACGTCGAATTGACTCATCTTCATTTACTTTCATTTAAACTTCATTTACCTGTGACACAAATGACAAATTTTTTATAGCTTAAAGGGTCGCGACCTGAAGAAAGCACCCCAGCCTTAAACCAGTGACACCTCTACTTCTTAGACCATAGATCAAGACCAAAGGAAAGGTCCAACTTGGTTCTATTTATGTGATTTGTTGAAATAATACCTTTTTCAAATGAGTATTTATTGATGATACTGTGTTTTAGTATTGATTATCACGTAGTTCTTATGACGCAAAAAGTCAGTTAGGCGAAATATAGGTCCGCTTATTCCCAAACTTCGCGTGTTATTTCTGTTGAGTCTGGAAGCCACGGGGGGCTCGGCAAACGTCCCAGGATCGGAGCCATTTGAGGACTCTTTATCGTCCCAGCCCGAAACCGAGACTTTCTCTTAGTGGATGTTTGCTTTCACCTCAGTCGAAAACGATTCCTGGAAAGAGGACATGGAGATGTTTACGCGCAGCGCCTTTAGAATTGACATTGTTATTCTCGTCGCGTTTCCCCCCCCTGTGGCGCGCCGGGGTGGTTTTTCTGTTTCGTTTGAGCGAAAGTTGAAGAGGTGTTCGTCTTCTCTTTCACTTCGACTCAGACAGAGCGGAGGGAGACGCTTTTGAGGAATTTTGGAGAGTTCGCTGCAGGGAACGCACGACTTTCACCGCAAAGTTTCTGTTGTTCTAAAATGCGGCTTTCGTTGTGTTTTGCTTTTTGTTTGTTTATGCGGCGGTTTTGTGCGGTCGCAAATCGGACGGAGGGTCGGCGCCGCCTGCAGGTCGCCCGCGGCGGTTCCTGTCTCATGTAGAGACGGCCCTGTTCGCGATGAAGATGATACAGTGACGCAGTGGTTAGCGCAGTGTAATTTGTAATTCATTTCTGGATTTGCTTTCTTCGTTTCAAACATAGAAACGCTGAACATTCAATTTGAACAGCCTCGGGTCAATCGCAGTTGGATGATTTAAATAAAGTGTTGAACTGACCTTAAGGCTTGTGTTTACGATGTCTCATCATGTTGTATCTTTGTCAGGTCACGCTCTCATTGTGCGGATTCATTCTCTCTTGTATCACGCTTTACCATGTCGACTATTCTTGAACGCAAATGTTCTCTTTGTAACATTTAGAAACGTCTGCGATCTTCTGAAGGGACAACAGATTTAGGGTTTCGATGACAAAAAATTGATTCATCCATCCATCCATCCATTTTCTACCGCTTGTCTCCGTTAGGGGTCGCCGGGTGACTGGAAGCCTATCCCAGTGCCTTTGGGCCTTAGGCGGGGTACACCCTGGACGAGTGGCCAACTCGTCGCAGGGCTAACACAGAGACATAGACACACAGACCAACCATTCACTCTCACACTCATTCACTTAGGGTCAATTTACAGTTGCCAATTGACCTAACACATGCATGTCTTTGGACGGTGGGAGGAAGCCGGAGACCCCGGAGAGAACCCACGGTAACACGGGGAGGACATGCAGACTCCACCCAGAGAGATCATGTGATGTAATGTTCGCCCAGGAATCGAACCCATGATTTAAAAAATTGATTCAATTCAATTAAATGTCCAAAATCACAAAAGCAGTTCCAGAATTGTTATTTCAACCAACAGAAGGTCAGAGAATCGATCAATGAAACAATCAAAAGCTGATTAAACGACTTACTGGTGGCTACCTAGAAGAATGCATCGTCGTTCCATTGAAGCTCCGAGCTCCTCCAGTGTGAGGGCGCCCTGCCAAACTGCGGAGGAAACTCATTTCGACCGCTTGTATCCGCGATCTTGTCCTTTCGGTCACGACCCAAAGCTCATGACCGTAGGTGAGGGCGGGAACGCAGATCGACCGGTAAATCGAGAGCTTTGTGTTTCGAGTCTTTCCTTCTTCACCACAACGGTCCGACGCAGCGACCGCATCACCGCGGACGCCGCACCGATCCAACTGTCAATCTCACGCTCCGTCCTTCCCCCACCCGTGAACAAGACCCCGAGATACTTGAACTGCTCTGCTTGGGTCAGGGACTTCTCACCAGGAGAGATGAATCCCTTTAGTCTTAAAAGTGCACTTTGGCCTGCCATGGCAACAAATGTTCCCTTTATGCCTCACCTCAGAAAACACTTTCCCAAAAGAATGTAGCCATAAAACATGAACTGCAATGAATATTCCGCTCAAATGTCAACGTTGTACACAAAGACTAAAATAAGACGAAGCTGCAATTATAATGACATACGAGAAATATTGAACCAAAAAAGGATTGTTCATTCTGTCATTTATTCAACATCAAGTCAGTAAAGTGAGACACCCAATATACAACGCTCCTCTTTTCCTATAATGTTCCACAGTATGGCATTAAACTCATCTAATACCATGAAGAAAAGCAGGCGATGCCTCCATGCCACGTTACAGCTCACATCTGTGGAGAGGCAGCAATAACGCGTGGTTTGCAAGACAACAAAAAAAAAATCAAAAAATCACCTGTTGAATAATTGCAAGATAGATTAGGTCAATGCCATACTGTGGAACATTCCGGGCAGAGCAATATGTGGAGTGTGTGACAAATGACACGGTGGACCTTTAAATCTGAGCCCAGGCCAAGAACACGTCATAAAACACCTGAAATGACCCGACACAAACGCCGTGTCACTCTTTAATTGGCGCACAGTCAGCAGAATCACGCCTCCAGGTCGTAACCCCCATTATTAAGCCGTCTCTGGTCCACAGGGGGCAGTCAAACATTTTACGGTACCAGCCCCTCTTAGGAGCAGAAACGCCTCCACAGTTTCCCCGTCGGCCTGTGGTCAATAAAGCTGTACGTTTTAATTAAAAGAGCAAATGACACAGGCTGTTGTGTGTGAAATGTAAGACTTCAGTTCTTTTTCGCAGTAATGACGCGCTGCGATTGTTCTCCTTGTGTTTTTAAATGACTGCAGGCGCTAGTTTTTATTTGTTTAACTGGAACAATGCAGTCTTTAATCTTTATGGTCTAAAAACAACGAGAAGATGTTGGCATTGGAGCGTCTATTGGCTCCTGCTTCGCTCAAAGGCACTTCCTGTGTGGCGTTTGCGTGTTCTGCCTGCGTCTGGTGCCGGTGTCCTTTGGGTGCACTTCTTCTGCCTAAAAGATTCACCATAGACCAACTTGTGTCGGCGTTTGTGTCCGCGTTTGTGTGTGTTTGTGTCTGCGTTTGTGTCTGCGCTTGTGTCTGCGTTTGTGTTTGTTTGTGTCTGCGTTTGTGTGTGTTTGTGTCTGCGTTTGTGTCTGCGCTTGTGTCTGCGTTTGTGTTGTGTGCTTTTACGTCTCGTTTGCTGCTGGCGATGTGTGTTCCTTCTAGTCTGCGTTTGGGCTTATCGTCTTGCGTTGCTAGATCTGCGTTTGTCTGCTTGTTCTGCGTTGTGTTGCTTTTGTGCTTAAACGGTGTGTTTGCTTTTGGTCTGCGTTTGTGTCTGCTTTTATGTCTGCGTCTGTGTGCTTTTATGTTCTGCGTTGTGCTTTTATGTCTGCGTTTGTGTCTGCTTGTGTCAATGCTATTATGATGTCCTGTTTGTGCTGTTTATGTCTTTTTGTCTGCGTTCTGTGTCTGCGTTGTGTGCTTTTATTCTGCGTTGTGTCTGCGTTGTTTTAAAAGCGTTTGGTCTTTGTTCGTGTCTGCGTTTGGGTAGCCGCGTGCCGCCTCCCGCCTCGCTCGTCCGGCCCTTCGCCGCGCTTGCCTCGCCTGCGCTCGCCTCTGCCGCTCTCTCCCACGCTCGCCTCGCCGTTGCGCCCGCCGTGACTACGTTCTGCCGCCTCGCCGCGCCGTCCCGCCTCCGCCCGCCGCCTTCGCCGCCTCGCGCGCCGCCTCGCCGGTCCGCCTCGCCTCGCCGTGCCACCTCGCCTTCGCCTCGCTGTGGAGCTCGCCGTAAAACAAAACTTCATCCACTACGAACACAGAGTTCTTTCTATCAGTGATGCGATTCAGACGGTCAGACGATGGTCCTGTGTTTTATCGCAGCACATTTGTTCTTCCGCTTCTTCTTCGTTGCTATCTTTCTTTTTGAGCGTTTGTCACAATGGCGTCTTTCAGAGCTCTATAAACTTGAACGTCGATTGTCAGTATGAAAGCCCGGCGTTTCGACAACTCAATTGAAAGATTATCCACTGTTATTGACACCAAAACGACAGAGAAATAAATGCCTAGATTTCTGACATAAACGGACAAATAAATAAATAAGCATTTTAACCTTTTGGAAATAGAGATTGAATTGAAACTACTTTTTCCTTGCGTTTAAGATTGTCTCGTTTATTATTGTTTGGTTGGCAACAGACGAATATCATGACGTTCTTGGAGTCAGATTTGCAGTTTAAGTTTCGCCACGATTCACCTCGTATTTACGGTTTTTCCTTTAAAGAAGTAAATAACGTCCAGGGTTAGGTCCAGACTTGGCTGTAATTGGTTGAATAAATCCAGCTGTCAATCACTCAAGAGTCTTATGGCGAAGTGGGCGGAAAAAGGAGAGCAAACGGCAGCAGTAAATGGACAAATTGTGACGCAAGATATGACAATTATCTTGAAATTAAACCTAAATTATCGTTCTACTATTATTATCTTGATTGAATTAGTACTTTATTAGCTTTAGTCTTTTGTTATTTTGCTAAACTACTGTGTCCAAGTCATTTCTCTCTTGGGCGATTAACGATATGTCAGAATAACAGTGTTTTGATCGTGGTTTTCTGGACTTTACAGACTCTAAAATACACGCAAAATAGACAAAGACAACAAAACATTATAAAATCAAAACGTCAAAAGAGAATAACACCATTAATAATACACTATTCTCCTTCTCGGAGCCTTCGGTCACCACATTTCTACCTTTATCTGGTTGAAAAAGTAAAGTAAAGTTCAATGTACCACCGAAATATTGCTGACCGTCGACTGCTACAACATTCGTTCGTTGCGTCTCTGTTTATGTCATGAAACCGTCAAATAATTCCAAGTTTGAAATCAGTTTCCGGGACACTTGTTAAAGGACAACGTTTCCAGATGTTTCAGATGTAGAAAGGCCGCCACACTGGTCTCCCTCTGCCCCGGGGCGGCTCCTGTGCAGAGTGCTGAGTGTACGTGGCACCGAAGCCTGACCCCGGCGCTCACGTTCAATTGGGATTAAGAGTCACACTGGGATTAGACCGGCTCAGGAGCGGACTCTTCAGATGGACGCTGCAGGTCTCGGAGCCTTGACGGTCGGATCCGGACAAGATACTGGACTTTGGATCTTGGAACACGCCAGGCGGTTTTCTGTAGAATCTTTGGACTTTTGACCACGACTGGAGGTTTCTAGGCGCAATTACGGCGGAAAGTAATTCAGTAATCAGGAAAAAATATCTTATTCTGTATAAAAGCTGCTAACAAAGTCGTTTGGATCTCTACAAACACGTTCTAAAGTGGATTCTTGGATCATTTAATCAGTTTCAAAAGTCAATGCTCCTCGACGTGTTTAAAATAAGAACTTGGAACACAATCCTACAACTAAAACATGCGTTGCAAATCGAATCGCAATTGCACTTTTTTCCAAAGTCGTGCAGCGCAAGTCGTAATCCACGGTGGGACTGGGCTCTAACTGTATTTAAGACTTTGGACTTAAAGCTGGATGTGAACTCTTGACCCTGGTCCTGGACTTGAACTGAAATTGCATTTAGCAGACCCTTAATTCTGCACTCTAAAACCCTGGACTCTAGAGCCTAATCTTCACGCAGATTTGGCCTCTAAATCCTGAACTGTAAATTTCAATCTTGACTTTAGACCCCGGACATGAACTTTACCTCGTCTTGGCCTCTGCAGACCCTTAACGCTGGATTCTAGAAACCTGGACCCTGCACACGTCTTGGCCTCTTAATCCTGAACTTGACTCTGGCCAGGAGACCTGAAATGACATCAGGACCTGGACTAGGACCCAGCGTTTCTGGGACGGTTTCTGCGATGGCCGAGTCGGTCCCGTCTGAGCCTCTGGACGAGCTGTGGATGTACAGCTTTGAACATGTGTCTGAGGACGAGGTTCTGCTGCAGTTCTGCGTGGAGCTGAGCCACGCCGGGACTACTCACCACTGTGTACGTACTTACCCCACTTTAACGCCATGTTTGTTGCATTAAATAAAGTTCTGTCTGTCCAAAAACAAAAGAATTCAACTAGGCAAATACAGTAGGTCCTTTCCTCCTGCTGGATAATCGTTGCATAGGTGATGATCTTTCAGCTGCAACAAGGTATTCAAACCTAACGGAGTCTCATTTCTGTGGCGAGACGAATCCCGTGGTCATGGATGAGATGCCAGTGTGTTTGATAAAGGTCAAATCATCGACATCGAGCAGAGGACACATCTAAGGAGAAGCTGAAACTAATTTACTACAGATCTGAACCTCAGTGAGAGTGTTTTGGACGAGCTGGAGAAGGCTTTGTGCAGAGGTCACTCCCTCCATCATCGATACAAGATCAACGGGTGAAAAATAATGACCCACTGGATGGAAATGAATCTTTTAATATTGCAGAAGCTTATTGAAACAAAGCCCCAGCGAATGTGTGATGTAATCAAAGCTAAAGGTGCCACAAAATATTACAGCGTGAGAACCTTTTTATCTGTGGTGACATTTTTCTTGGACAGACTGTGTCGTATCCAACAGAAAAGTACTAAAACTGGTCTGTAAATGTCTTGGTTGAAGTTCAAGTAAGTTTTATTTTTAATTTGCTCTTGTTCCAGCCATATAGCTATAATTTGGCATATCTCCAACACCGCAGTTGCACTAATATCCTTTTTGTTAAATGACCTTTGTTACCCTTTCCATGATGCTCTTCAGACACCATTAGGTACAGTTGAGTACTTCGCATGGCGATCGCAGGTCCTACAGCTTTAATCCATTGCATTTGCTGGTAACATTTTCCGTATCGATTATATTATATACTTGTCCAATAGTTGTTTTGTCGATTAATCGGTTGGTGGTGTCTTGGTCGACCTAATTTTGTATTAGTCGACTAATTATTTTACACGCGATACCAGTTAGCGGCTGTGGTTGGACCGTCCCAAGTCATGAGAGCCTTTTTGACACCTTCTTATTCATGGTCCAATTCCAAACCCTTCTGCATTTGACCACACTGGAAAAAAGAAAGCGGCGCGTGAGTTAAGATGGATTTTCGGGAAGGACTGAACACTTTAATCTGCGTTTTCTCTTATAGTTGTTGTTGTTGCGAGATCCTGATACTGTAGAGCACTTTTTCCAGCGCCTCGTCTACTTTTTAGTCGATTAGTTGACCAAGACGTTCTTCCGTCGACTACACTCGACTCACTTCCGTGACTAGGCTCTTCAACAGTCACTAGGCCCTTCAACAGTCACTAGGCTCTTCAACAGTCACTAGGATCCTCCAACAGTCACTAGGATCCTCCAACAGTCACTAGGATCCTCCAACAGTCACTAGACCCTTCAGCAGTCACTAGGCTCTTCAACAGTCACTATGATCCTCCAACAGTCACTAGGATCCTCCAACATCCTCCAACAGTCACTAGGCTCCTCAACAGTCACTAGGACCCTCCAACAGTCACTAGGCCCTTCAACAGTCACTAGGCTCCTCAACAGTCACTAGGACCCTCCAACAGTCACTAGGACAACAGTCACTAGCTCCTCAACAGTCACTAGGACCCTCCAACAGTCAGGCCCTAGCACTAGCTCTTCAACAGTCACTAGGTTCTTCAACAGTCACCAGGCCCTTCAACAGTCACTCGGCTCTTCAACAGTCACTAAGGCAGTACTAGGCTCTTCAAAGTCACTAGGACTCTTCAACAGTCACCAGGCCCTTCAACAGTCACTAGGCTCTTCAACAGTCACTAGGTTCTTCAACAGTCACCAGGCCCTTCAACAGTCACTAGGCTCTTCAACAGTCACTAGGCTCTTCAACAGTCACTATTTCAATTCAATTTCAATTTATATTTGTAACGCCCAAAATCACAACAGTAGTTGCCTCGAGCGGCAATGTGTGCTGCTTTGGCCTGGTTTTTTTTGCGTGCTTTTGTGTAGATAATGATTTGTTTTCATCAAGTCAGTTGTTTAAACTTTTGCCACGACCCTTCACGTTAGGTTGCTGTACTTCCTTATACCGCCTAGATTTCCTAGTGTCTTTGAGCTCACTTCTTCATTATTCCTGAGCAGTTGGACCGAAGCGCCGGATCTGACCTTGTGCGGTTGAAATTGAATTTAGCGAGCGCTTCAGAAATCCTCCCGGAGCAGAGCTGATGTGCGTCTGGGGCCGTACTTTGCATAAATGAATCCCGCCGCACCGTAATCACCGCACAGAGACTCGACAGGCCGAGCCGGAGGTGAAAAGGAGAGCCGGGTTTTGAATGTATTCTGCAGATACACAGAAAGAGCGCTGTAAAGAGGAGCGTGTGCAAAAAGATGATTTGAATTGAGAATATAAAAGCGGCTCTAGGTATGTTTTTAGATGAGGGCCTGAAACCTTTTTCCCCCCGTGGAGCAAACTCCTGGAGACAAACTGTAGACTCCAAACCAAGTATTTTTTGGCAATGAAAACACCTGTAATTGAATACATGGAAGAATTAAGTTAATAACATTATGTAACATCAACCAAAATATTGTGATATTGATTGTCAAATCACATCGATTTACGTTAAAGAAGTCTGTATTTCACAGAGCTGTATCAGTGTGGAATAATCTGCCTCCACATTTAATACTCATCAGAAAAAATGATCTTTTAAAAAAGAAATGAAAGAAAGTACTTAATGAATACGTTTTCATTAAATGTTAGATATTGCTAAATTCAAACAGGTGACAGTTTTTGAATTTCTTAAACACTGCGTATGGGTGAATTCACATTTTAAGGAATCAGCATTTACATGTGTTTGTTAGGATCATTTTCACTAACAAGACGTACATGTGTGAAATTGTATAATGCACATTTAAATGACCTGGTGTAATCCCTCATTCGTCCAGGAGTGTTCCGTTGTAGAAAAAGATTGTTTTGACTCTCATCCAAGAGTCATTCTCAACCTGTGGCTCTAGTCTGAGAACTCGGATACTTATGAGTGAGCCCCACCCACCGGGCGGAGCCTCCTGATGATAGCCTGTCCTTAATCTATTTGTTTGTCTAAATTTCACCTGAACATAATCTTTGTTACAAACAGCCCTGTAACGGGCCATGTAAATTCTATTGTTGGCCGCTGCAGCTCCCTCATCACTGTGAAAAAAATAAGCTGCAAACAGTTGAAAGTGAACACACAAACCGGTACAGTAGATAGAGCTGTCCTTAAATGGCCGCAGTGAGAAGGAGCAGGTATAAGCCTTTGACTGTGAGTGGTAAAATACCATAATAGCATTAACTCGTTCCATGAGCTGCTCAGATGCCTTCAGATTCTGTTATAGTCAACAACAGCCTGAGACGATAATGACTTTAACACGAGAACGGGAAATGTTTCAGCACAGAATCATCCATCCATTTCCCTCTGCTCTATCTGGGGTCGGGTCGCGGCGGCAGCAGTCTGAGTAGATTTACCCAGACTTCCCACACCCCAGACACTTCCTCCTGCTCCTCCGGTCTCCAGTCTCCCAAACTGGCACAGAACGTGAATAGACCAACACTTTTACCACAAAAAGTGCAGAAATATCACTTTATATTCTTATTTGTGAGATTACTGCTGATGTTTCGGTCTCAGGTCATTTTTAGTCACTTTAAAATATATGTATTTTTTATCTTTATTTTTGGGTCATTTTTAAATGATATATAATTTTTTTTAAAATTTGATTTATTCTTTGTTTAATTTTAGTATTTAGATTTTTTTGTCCTTTACTTTTAAACAATATAATTTTATTCTAGTATTTTTTTTGCACATGTAAAACATTTAAATGGCAATATTATACTGACCAAACCAAACAAATCATCTTTAATCCTATTTGCTTGACTTTTTGAGACAGTGCAAAATAGTGTGGTGGGTTTGGCCCCAGTGGAGAAAAGTGGTACTGCACTCTCACAAACTTCAGTAAACTTAGTAAAAACATATCAGGACAGAGATATTTATTGTTTTTTGATTACAACAAAGCGGGGGGTCTTGTTCACGAAGGAGGGACGGATGGAGCGTGAGATTGACTGTTGTGGTGAAGAATGAGCGGAGTCGAAAGACAAAGCTCTCGATTTACCGATCGATCTACGTTCCTGCCCTCACCTATGGTCATGAGCTTTGGGTAGTGACCGAAAGGACAAGATCGCGGATACAAGCGGTCGAAATGAGTTTCCTCCGCAGGGTGGCTGGGCACTCCCTTAGAGAGAGGGGGAGGAGCTCAGTCACACGGGAGGAGCTCGGAGTAGAGCCGCTGCTCCTCCAGCTGAGGTGGCTCGGGCATCTGTTCCGGATGCCTCCTGGGCGTCTGGGCAGGTGTTTCGGGCTTGTCCCACCGAGAAAAGGTCCCGGGGAAGACCCCACGTTGGAGGGACTATGTCTCTCGGCTGGCCTGGGAACGCCTCAGGATCCCCCCGGAGGAGTTGGAGGAAGTGTCTGGGGAGTGGGGAAGTCTGGTAGTCCCTGCTTAGACTGCTGACCCCGCGACCCGGCCCCGGATAAGCGGAAGAAAATTGATGGATTACAAGTAAACGCTTAAACATATTTTAAATAATAGTAATATAACTCAGGTTTAGCACTGAACTCCACAAAGCTCTCACAAACTGCTTTAGTGCAGCGGCAGGCATTAAATAAATTGCATAAGGCTTTTTCAGCAAATATAATAATAATCCTTTTTTTTTTGGTCTGTGGCCTGGATTTTTCTGCTCCTGAAATGACATGTCACAAGGTCAAAAAACCAGCACTTTTCACATTGTTTTTTCAGTGGATTTCCGTTGGTTTTAGTGCTCAGTGCCAGTTCGGTCCGCTCGGTTTAGAGTTTGAGCAAAATGTCAAATCTCAATAGACAATCAAATGCGCATTACTTTCCAGAACGAAGTGGAACATGTGGACGCTGGGATTAACCTCGCAAAATCACAAAATGTGAAAAATCGAAGTGGTTTTGGCAACTGAAAAGCCCAGACACTTGTGAGTGACGTCAGAGCCGGGTTTAAAACTCATTTACTATTGTATTTTACATCATTTGTTTTATATAATCGGAGACTATAATAGACACATTGCATTTTTGATGAAGGCAAAATCCTTATTTTAGGTTTTACTGGACAAATACTCAGAGAAATGTTGAGCCCACAATAGTATTTTATTATGTCTGCACTGGTTTGATACATATTATAATTCAAACTGCACTGTTTTTGAAGCTCGAATACCATTTTGAAGCAAGAACATTTTGTTTTTCCGTTCTTTGTAATAGAAATGAAAAATGACTGACATTTCTATCCTGGAAATTCTAAAATATCGCTTAATTTTTTTTGGTTTATTGTTGTTACTGTTTGTATGTCAATCTTGTATATTTTAAATGCTAGTAGCTTTTATTTTATATGACGTTTTTTTTCTTATATATGTACAAAAGGTTGCCATCATTTTGTGAAAAGAATCCGTGCAGAGACTGTACTGTCCTCAACCACACAGGGCAAACCGCTGAAAGAGCGTGTGTGCTACTGCCCCCAGGGGTGAGTGGTGGCACTGCACTGTGGGGCTGAACGTGTTGAACTGCAGTAAATACTAAAAGGCTCCAAACATTTGAGCGTGGCCTTCGTGAACTCACTGTTTGAAAAATTCTTTGGCCGTTTTGACCTTTCCTGTTCCATTTGTTGTGTTTTTTTTCTCTTGGTCTCAGAAAAACCCTTCCCATAATGCACTCTGCTGCTGCTGCTGCTCTGTCCACCTGCTCCAATGTATTCATTCATTTTTGTATGAACTGAAAAGACCAAATGCTCAAACTCGATACAAAGGAATGGACTTGCTCGATACCAGTTTCAATACCACAAAACGAGCTCTTTTTAAGACAATAACGCTAAATAATAGACCTTTCTTTACGTTACCATGTGGTTTTATAGTTGTGATAAAGCTCAGGAAAGAATGTAGTTTTAGTATAGTTAAAGTATGAATTAGTATCTGATTTTAGACAAAACTCTACGTGAAATGAATGTATTGTTGTTTTTGTAAAGGAGCCAGATGCCAAAAATGAGCTTTTAAGAGCTGTGGCCCATGTTGTAAATGTTTCCCTTCATCATTGACTAGTTGGTAGTTGAACTTTGCATGTTTGAGTAAGAATTATTCTCCTGCATTCAAGACGCCATTGCTCCAAAATCACCATTTGCAGAGAGACGTTTGGGGTGACGTTTGGGGTGACGTTTGGGGTGACGTTTGGGGTGACGTTTGGGGTGACGTTTGACGTTTGGCTGTGACGATTTTGGGGTGACGTTTGGGGTGACGTTTGGGGTGACGTTTGGGGTTTGAATGCAAAAAATGTACTATTAACCAGAAAAAAAGCATAATAATGAGCATAATGTAAACTTTTTTTTTTTTATGTTTATTCCCGTAGTCTCCGTTTATTTCCGTTTACTTTTATCGTTATCCCGTTTATCTCCCGTTTATTTCCCGTTTATCTCCCGTTTATCTAGGGTTTATCTACGGTTTATCTCCCGTTTATCTCCCGTTTATCTCCCGTTTATCTAGGGTTTATCTCCCGTTTATCTCCCGTTTATCTCCCGTTTATCTACCGTTTATCTCCCGTTTATCTCCCGTTTATCTAGGGTTTGTCTACGGTTTATCTCCCGTTTATCTCCCGTTTATATCCCGTTTATCTCCCGTTTATCTCCCGTTTATCTCCCGTTCATCTCCCGTTCATTTCCAGTTTATCTCCCGTTTATCTCCCGTTTATTTCCCGTTTATCTCCCGTTTATCTAGGATTTATCTACGGTTTATCTCCCGTTTATCTCCCGTTTATCTACCGTTTATCTACCGTTTATCTACCGTTTATCTACCGTTTATCTACCGTTTATCTACCGTTTATCTACTGTTTATCTCCCGTTTATCTCCCGTTCATCTCCCGTTCATTTCCAGTTTATCTCCCGTTTAAAGCAATGTTTAATCGCGGATACACTTAATTTGTCTTGAAAAAGAGCGGGATGAAGTTTTATTTCCCACTTCCTTTAAAACTAAATGACAATACATTTTAATTTTAGTTTGTTAGTAATAACCAAAAGTTCTGCTCTAAATCTTTTTACTTTTCAAAATGTATTTATTTAAATACGCTACAAAAGGAGCTGATTAAAGATAAAAATGATTAAAAGTGATGTTGTAAGTTTGATGTAATTTGACAGACATTTCACATTTGTCTGATAATTAAACCTCAATTAACACGTTTAAAGACATATTTTAACACATTGGATTTAAATAATATCGTCTGAATATCGGAATAGTCCAAAAATATATCAAGCTATTTATTTTCATATTTCATATTGTCACCTACAGAGTGCACTTTTAATCCCTTTGAAATCCCTTTGAAATCACTTTGAAATCCATTTGAAAGCCATTTGAAATCCATTTGAAATCCATTTGAAAGCCATTTGAAATCCATGTAAAATCCATTGGAAAGCCATTAGAAATCCATATTCCATTTGAAATCCATTTGAAATCCATTTGAAAATCCATTTGAAATCCATAATCCATTTGAAATCCATTTGAAATCCAATTGAAATCAATTTGAAATCCATTTGAAATCCATTTGAAATCCATTTGAAATCCAGAATCCATTTGAAATCTATTTGAAATCCATAATCCATTTGAAATCCATTTAAAATCCATAATCCATTTGAAATCCATAATCAATTTGAAATCCATTTGAAATCCATTTGAAATCCATTTGAAATCCATTTGAAATCCATTTGAAATCCATGTAAAATCCATTGGAAAGCCATTAGAAATCCATATTCCATTTGAAATCCATTTGAAATCCATTTGAAATCCATTTGAAATCCATTTGAAAAGCCATTTGAAATCCATTTGAAATCCATTTGAAATCCATTTGAAATCCAGAATCCATTTGAAATCCAGAATCCATTTGAAATCTATTTGAAATCCATAATCCATTTGAAATCCATTTGAAATCCATAATCAATTTGAAATCCATTTAAAATCAATTTGAAATCCATTTGAAATCCATTTGAAATCCATTTGAAATCCATTTGAAATCCATTTGAAATCCATTTGAAACCCATTTGAACGCTTGAAACCTGAAGCCGTGGCTGTGAGTGCAGATCGGGTGAAGTGACTCATACCTGACCCTGAGAGTGTGGAAGAGCATTACACGGGACTAAAACGTCATTATTTTACCCACTTCACTAATGGACAGCCTCGCAGATGTTTTTTTGTTAAGGTTAAAAATACACTCATGTGAAAATGGGCCGTCTAGACTACGTACGTTTAGACTCAGCAGTGGAGGGACTCTCGTTTTATCTTCTTTTGTAGGTTATAAAACTCCCACAAATATCTTTATCCAGTTTAAAAGCACATTTGTAACCGGCAGATAACTGAGCCAGCGTTTCCCCGAAGAACAATGCTCCGTCTGTGCCCAACCTATTTGTGCACTTTCCCTTTTATTGGCCTTGTTTTGTTGCTAAAGTCTTAAAAAGGTGGACTGTGTGACATTACTGGGTCTGCCACCTGCTTGTTTCCATGGAGATGTTTCTGGTTTGTCTGCAGTGTTCAAAATGATGGCATGAAATGAGTGTTTTATTGATCAAAGATAACCTGACCCTAGCCCTTTATGTTGACTTTGAAACTTCTGTCTCACATAAATGTGAGAAAGTGTATCTCAGGTTTTCATATAGAAATAATGCATTTAATGTGTAAAAAACGGCTACAAAAGCACCCATTTTGGGATATTAAATTTGAAAAATGGACAGTGCCAGGTTTAAACTTCCTGGTTCATTTTGCTGACATTTTAGATACAAAAAGATGTACAGAGGGGATTCTTTAAATGTGTAATTTTGCCTAATTTTTTTGACTAAAAACTTGAAAAAAATCAGGTTTAGAATTCAATATCAACAAATCTGTTGGTCCAATGGGAACTGGCTTGGTCCAATAGGTACTGTTTGGTCCAATGGGTACTGTTTGGTCCAATGGGAACTGGGTTGGTCCAACGGGAACTGGGTTGGTCCAAAGGGGAAATGGTTTGGTCCAATGGGTATTGTTTTGCCCAATGGGAACTGTTTGGTCCAATGGGAACTGTTTGGTCCAATGAGAACTGTTTGGTCCAACGGGAACTGGGTTGGTCCAATAGGGAAATGGTTTGGTCAAATGGAAACTGTTTGGTCCAATAGGTACTGTTTGGTCCAATGGGTACTGTTTGGTCCAATGGGAACTGGCTTGGTCCAATGGGTACTGTTTGGTCCAATGGGAACTGGGTTGGTCCAATGGGAACTGGCTTGGTCCAATGGGAACTGGGTTGGTCCAATGAGAACTGTTTGGTCCAATGGGAACTGGGTTGGTCCAATGAGAACTGTTTGGTCCAATGGGAACTGGGTTGGTCCAATGAGAACTGTTTGGTCCAATGGGAACTAGCTTGGTCCAATAGGGAAATGGCTTGGTCCAATGGGAACTGGCTTGGTCCAAATAGGGGAAATGGTTTGGTCCAATGGGAACTGGCTTGGTCCAATGGGTACTGTTTGGTCCAATGGGAACTGTTTGGTCCACAGTTGAAAAGCGCCTTTAAACCAACATCAAAATCTCCCCGAAGGCTGCGACTGCGTTTTGTGTCACTTTATCTCGTTATGTTGTAATGAGCTCTGCATTAGCCGTGTGCTGTAGGCCATGAGCTAAAGCCATGTTCGCACGGTTCCTTTAAGAGAGCGGCTGCTGCTCGATGCATTATTTATGTGTTAAAAGTCCGCGGTGAAATAGCTGTGTCGCTCGTTGTTTGGGGATTTTAAGTCATGAAAAATTAACTGCGTAAAAACGAAGGGAGGATTTATAGTTATATAAGTTATATAAATGCCCTGGAACCTGGAACAGAACTTGAGTCTCAACGATTTATTTGACTTCAGTTTCATTACTACATTACGACTTTGCAGTAAAATGTATAATGAGTTTTTTTTTGTTTTTTTTTACAGAGTGGCTATGTTTTAATATGTTTAAAAAGTAATATCACAATTTTGGGTTGATCCTGGTTTATTTATGGCTAACATTATAAGGCCTTTAAAGGATTCATATTAGGCTAAATGGACTTTTCTGAGCTTTTAACCGTGTTCTAACATTGTTCCTCATCAAAAACACACCTGGAGTAACATTTAACTTCATTCACACTAGTTTGATGAATCCTGGTTAGAAAGTGCTCTCCCCTCCGAGCGTCAAAAACACTCTCCTCGATCTGTGATGTTTTCTTGATCTGTGACGTGGCTCTGAGAATCTTCTCTGCTGTTTTCAAGTCCCTAAATTATCTCCAGACTCTGCATTTCTCCAGTTTAATCACAATCAGTACAACTGCTGAGATCCAGAAGTGAGAAGCCAGATTGAAATGGATTGAAAACATGGATCTATGTATATCTTAAACTGTGTGTAATTTCCTCTGCTGCCAGTAGATGGCGATAAAACTCATTTATCTGTGATTCATTTTATTGCCAAATTAAAGGTACTCCAGAGCATGTTTAAAGGCTAATAACAATACAAATAAAGCATAATATTTGTCCATTAAGAGGAAACTGAAGCCATGTGCTGCTTCTGAGAGTCCACACTTTTCTGTGATTGGTTAAATCACCTGTCACTCAGTCACAGTGTTGGGAAGTAACTAAACATGTGCCAGAAATCAGAATACTAAATTTGAGTAACTGTATTCTGGCACAGTGACTCTTTCATTCTGAGGAGTTCAGAATCAGTTACTTCCCAAGTTACTTTCTAAGTTACTCAAAAGACTACATTGTGACAGTCACCCAGGGGATTGGTGCGAAAAATAGAAAACGTGGTGAGAATGTGTGTAATTTTTCCTTCCTTATATACCATTTAATACATCCATGTTGTATACGGTGTTAGATTGTCAATGCTAATGCTAATCAAAAGGATCAAAATAGTGCCACAACCAGAATTAATACAAAATGGAAAACAATCGAATTATCATCATTATTTGTATTTTTTAAAGTTCATTTGAAACTCTTCACAGCTCCAAACGCATCGCTCTCTTACCTAAAGCGTTCCCAGCCTCCTAAATATGAACCGCAATGAGTTTATAAGAGCGTTTTGCTCATTTCTGAGTCCAGAGCGAGTTTTGCTAACAACGCTAACAAACGTTAGCGTGCTAACGTCGCGCTTCCTGCTTCTCTGAGATGAAAACGCGTTATATTTTGATCATTTGGACCCAAACAGACGCTTTTACTACAAATCTGTTCTGGGACAAAACAGATTTGACTTTATCACAGGCAAAAAGTCGAACTAGCTCTGTTTTTCACGTTTCAAAACAGTGAAAATCAGGTCCTTTATTTCGCTTTATTTCGACACAAACAGACCTGAAATAAACACAGATTTCCAGACATGTCAGATCCTTGCAAAGCTTTTAAAAGTCCAAGCCAATAGTTTAAAGTAAAGCCACAAGAGGGTTAGGCCTTTCTAATAAAATAAAATCCAATAATAGCACTATTTTAGACGCTGAGCTGCTGACATTTTGTTTTCTGCGTGAATACTCTTTCTTGCACCTTTTCTTGTACGTTTTTAAACGATTGGGGGGTCAAAAGTGTCAGAAATCAGATACGAGTCAATACTAAAACTCAAATCCAAATTAGAAACTCATTTGAACAAAAAACAGAGCAAAATGTGAGTTTTAAGTGTTTTAATTGAGCTTGAACTTAATCAGAACTAGTATAAGAAATAAAGTACTATTTTGTGTTGAAAATTACAGATTTTTGTAAAAGAGTGTTATTATTGTGATGATATTAACATTTCAAACTCTATTTCGACATTAAGAAAAAGGCTCAATACTTGATACAGAGTTTGAATTTTGCTCAAAATGATACAATTGTTATTACAGAATAGGACATTTTTTAGGTTTATAATTTCACTAGGAAACACTAGGAAACCACTGGGGAAAAAAACCGTTTTATTTGACATTTGTGTGTAAATTATGGATAATCTTTGACTGGAATGAGTAGCTCTAATGTGATGTCACTTCCTGTCATTTTCTACAGATTTTTCTACGTTTTCCCCACAAATACCTACTCGATTGGTGTAAAACTATCATTCGTATTCACAACAGGTACAAATACACCAAATAAAGTCAAAATTTGAAAACCGTAAAAACCTGTCATGGGCCCTTTAAGGAGCGGTAGTCGTGGTAATGAAATGTATGCTTTCCCTGTTGTTTGGTCTCAGTAGGTGTGGTTTTTCTCTCCTCGCTCTCGTCTCACGTGATGGATCGGCGTCTGGTTTCCGATGCCGTTGACCCCGCCTCCCTCCTCTGCGGTCCGCGCTCGCTGTCCCGGGGGCAGCTTGGTGAGGCCGCGCGTTCCCCTCAAAGACGCGCGGAGCATATTTAAAGCGGGATTAGACTTGTTTTTGATGGTGTGATCGGCGCCAGCGCAGGATTAGAGTGACCTGGATGTGAGGATTGGGCCGATGACCTCTTCATGTTCCAGGGCGCACAGTTGTGTTTTAGCGGTCCACTTTTATTTAACCAAATACAGGTGTAAACATGGTAACTGGAGGCTTCTAGATTCACAAATAAAGTGTATTATTGATAAAAAAAAATAATCGTAGTCGTATTTTGACTCTGCAGACTCTAAAACACACACGCAAAGCTCTTTTATAACAACAACTGATATCATTAGCTCAAAATGTCCAAAAATATACAGTTTATGCTCAATCTAAAAGCCTTCAATCGCCATATTTGAAACCTTTATGTGGTTGATAAGGTTAAAAAGTCATATTTAGTTTAAAAACGTAGCAGTCTTGCAGCAGTCAGTGATAATGTCGTGTTTTAGAGTCTGTGTTGTCCGGAAAACATTTACGATTATTTTAAAAGTTGACTTGTCACGACTAATCAAGTTAATCGTTCGTTAGCGGTCGTTCGCGCTCCTGTTCTCTTTCTTGTTTTGGTTTCTTCTTGTTTGTAATCCATACGCGATGTCTCAGTTGGTTTTGTCATTATTATTTAATACAAACGCTCTATTTTACCTGACTTTTACTTCTTCCAGTTCAAGAAAACACCTTTTACTCCAAACAGTGTCACGAAAGCAGCTACTTGTGAAGAAATGTGATACAACATTTACATTTTGAAAGGTACCGACCATTTTATCCAATCAGAGTTGTTGTTGTTGTTGTTGTTGTTGTTGGATGAGAACTGCCTGTCGTACATCATCATTGAGTAAAGAAATGAAACATGGCGACTGACGGCTTCCCGATGGAGAGTATTTACGAACAAAGTGTCGAAAAGCACACATTGTTCATTATTTTTTGGACATTTCCCGTTAATATTCAATGTGTTTGTGTGAAAAGTGATTTTCGTTTGTGCTTTAGAGTCTGCGCGGTCCCGATTACGATGGTCAAAATGTAAAATGCAACTAAACCTCTTCTGCCCTTGTGGCGAGGGCAAACACAAAGTCTTCGATTGATTCACATTTGCATTATTTTTATTTCATCCAATGTGAAAGCGCAAGGACAAGATTTACAGAAGTTATTACAAATCCGTATCATACTTCGGACCTTTTTGTTCTGAAAGTGCAGCCACTCTTCTTTAATCCCATGCACTTGTATTGGCCCCCCGATTCCGGAGCACAGTCGGTCAGAAACGGCCTTTTCTGCATCTCAAAGGGCCCGAGGTGAGCGCCCCCTCTGCTGGGCACAGAGGGAGCTGCAGCAGGGCAGAGGCGAGACACCGTGGACTGAGCGGCTCTGCGGGGGAGGGGGAGCGCGTTTACCGACACGCATTTACCAAAACTAACATCAATATTCTCATTTGAGCAAGAAGAATGCGAAGAAATAACAAATAAACTGGACAGATTCCTGAATAGACCTTTGAATCATCTTGAGCTGAATCAGGACTGACATTATTTAGTGTTTAAAATGACAGTGTGTTGTTATTTCTCTTGATATTTCTGTCTGAAAACACTGCACAAATAATGTTTCAAACCAATTTCGAGAACTCCAAATATAAATTGGACGCGGGCTTTAGTTTTAGTGGCACCTTTTCTCCCGACAACCCCGAAATCCTGAATTCAAGTCTCATGCCGAGCGTCTGAATGCGTCAATATTCTTCGAATCTGCGACCGATTTGTGGAATGCTAATGCTGCGAATGATGTCATAGGCCGGGGACACGCGCCAAACACCAAACGCTGCTTCAATCAGTGTTTGCGGTGTGCGTGTGTGTGCGTGTGTGTGTGTGTGTGTGTGTGCGTGTATGTGCGTGTATGTGCTTGTGAGCGATGTGTGTGTGGTTTTGTAGTGTGGTGGATGCGTGGTGTGTGTGTGCGTGTATGTGTGCGTGTGTGTGGTGCGTGTGTGTGCGTGTGTTGTTGCGTGTGGTGTGTACGGTGTGTGTGTGTGTGTGTGTGTGCGTGTGTGTGTACGTGTGGTGTGTGGTGTGTGGTGCGTGTGCGGTATGTGCGTGTGTGGTGTGTGTGCGTGTGTGTAGTGTATGTGTCGTGTGTGTGGCGTGTGTGTGTGTGGTCGTGTGTGTGTGTGTGTGTGTGTGTGTGCGTGTATGTGCGTGTGTGTGTTGTGTGTCGTGTGTGTGTGTGCGTGTGTGTGCGTCGTGTGTGGTGTGCGTGTATATTGTACGTGTGTTGTGCGTGTGTGTGTGCGTGGTGGTGTTGTGCGTGTGTGGTGGTGCGTGTATGTGCGTGTGTGTGTGCGTGTTGTGTGTGTGCGTGTGTGTGCGCGGTGTGGTGTGGCGTGTGTTGCGTGTGTGTGTGTGTGTGTGTATCGTCTGTGGTGTGTGTGCGTGTGTTTGCGTGTGTGCTGTGTGTGGTGCGTGTGTGTGTGTGTATATGTACGTGTGTGTGTGTGTACGTGTGTGTGTGTGTGTGTGTGTGTGCGTGTGTGTGTGTGCGTGTGTGTGTGCGTGTGTGCGTGCGTGTGCGTGTGTGTGTGCGTGCGTGTGTGTGTGTGGTGTGTGTGTGTGCGTGTGGTCGTGTGTGGTGTGTGTGCGTGTGTGTGTGTGCGCGTGTGTGTTGCGTGTGGCGTGCGCGTGTGTGTGTGGGTGCGTGTGTGTGGGTGCGTGTGAGGTGGTGTGCGTGTGTGTGTGCGTGTGTGTGTGTGCGTGTGTGTGTGTTGCGTGTGTTGTCGTGTGTGTGCGTGTGTGTGTGTGGCGTGTGTGCGTGCGCGTGGTGCTGTGTGGGTGGTGTGTGTGGGTGTGTGTGTGTGTTGTGCGTGTGTGTGTGTGTGTGTGTGTGGTGGTGCGTGTGTGTTGTGGTGTGTGTGTGCGTGTGTGCGTGCGCGTGTGTGTGTGGTGCGTGTGGCGTGTGTTGTGTGGTGCGTGTGTGTGGGTGCGTGTGTGCGTGCGTGTTGTGTGTGGAGTGCGTGTGTGGTGGGTGTGTGTGTGTGTGTGCGTGTGTGTGTGTGTGTGTGTGTGTGTGCGTGTGTGTGTGTGTGTGTGTGTGTGTGTGCGTGTGTGTGTGTGTGTGTGTGTGCGGTGTGATGCAATTTCAATTAAAATACATGAGGAAATATGGGACGAGGATGAGTGAGCGCGATTTGCAAATACCACCACAATTCAGTTTTTATAGTGACCAGACATGATTCTTCTTGTTCTTCTTTCTTGTTCTCTTCTGACTCCTCCTCCTGCTCTTCTTCGTCAGCTTCTTCGTGTTGTTTCTTTCTTTGTTGTTTTTTGTTGTTCTTGTTGTTCTTGTTGTTCTTGTTGTGTTCTTGTTGTTCTGTTTCTTTGTTCGTCTTCTTCATCTTCTTAGTCTTCTTCGTCTGCTTCTTCTTGTTCTTCTTGTTCTTTGTTTGTCTCCTTCATCTTCTTCGTCTGCTTCTTCGTGTTGTTCTTTTTGTTCTTGTTGTTCTTGTTGTTCTTGTTCTTTTTGTTCTTGTTCTTTGTTCGTCTTCTTCATGCCCTTAGTCTTCTTCGTCTGCTTCTTTGTGTTGTTCTTGTTGTTCTTGTTCTTTTTGTTCTTGTTCTTTGTTTTCTCCTTCATCTCCTTTGTCTTCTTCGTCTGCTTCTTCTTGTTCTTCTTGTTCTTTGTTTGTCTCCTTCATCTTCTTCGTCTGCTTCTTCGTGTTGTTCTTGTTGTTCTTGTTGTTGTTCTTGTTTCTTGTTCTTCTTGTTCTTTTTGTTCTTGTTCTTTGTTCGTCTTCTTCATGTCCTTAGTCTTCTTCTTCTTCTCTTCTTCTTGCTTTTTTGTTATTGTTCTTTCTGCAGTGCATATAAGTCGCTACTTCTACTTTTTCCCCATTGTCAGGTCAATAACTTTCAGCGTTTGCGTAAAACATTTTGACATATTTCTCCTAAAACTTATTTAAAAGCTCAAATTGCACCAAAATGTTCTCTGATTTCCTTTGTTCAAACCATCTGAAAAAGTCATTTATTTTAATCAAACCTGGCCTCGCATTTCATGAATTTACAAAAGACAAATCCAAGTTTTGTGCAACGACATCCAAATTTTTATATTTTTGCAGAATTATAGCTTTGGTTTGTTATTTATCTGCTGGAATCCAGAGTTGGAAAGAAAAATTAAGCCGTGTTTTTTGTTGTTGTTTTTTTAAAGGAAATTCCCCCAAAAAAGCAGACGAGCAGGATTCATTCCAATTCGTAAACTTAGGAACAACGTGGAGCCTTCGTTTTCAAGCTGTCGTTAATTATTTCCTGGAATTGGCAAGAATAAAATAAGAGACTCATGATCTTTTTAAGGAAATTCTCAAAATACAAACGAGCGGCTTAATTTCCAGAAACCAAAATATCGTGTTTTTGAGCGACGACATCCAGATTTACACTTTCGTCTGGCAATTTTTTGGGCTTTTATTTGTTATTTATTTGCTGGAAAATCCAACAAAATATTGTTTTATCTTTTGAAGGAATTTTCCAAAAAAGGCAGAATACATTTTTACACACTTTACAAAGTTGTTTTGCTGTATCTTCCTTTCCGAGAGCCTCTTCTGTAATTACTCACAGTGTTGTTTCTGACCTTGTGGGCCACCGTATAATACACTTGAACGTTGCAAACAAGCTCTTATCAATGCATCTGCACAAAACAAAAAAAGTAAAGGAAAAGTGTTATGTTGTCGTTCGTCCGCTTGCGGGACGGCGATACAATCCGAATCAAAAGCATCTCTCAAGTGTCTTTTCTAAATCCGACGAGCGTTTGGCAAGTTCTAAACCTCCAGCTCCGTAAATATGCTATCTTTAATTAAAATTGCACTTTGACTACTTTGGAAAGTGCCGGTGGCGGGGAGCAGGTGCGCGGGGAGACGGCGTTTTAGCATTGCAAATGTAATTTTCATTTCGGGGACCCGGGAACAAAAAAAAAAAAAAAAAAAACTCGCTCGGAGATATGTTTTTTCATGAGCCTGAACTTCTCATTCTTCCAATGCCTCCTGCGCTAGCGTGATTAGCTCGCGGGAATGAAAAACAACGCTAGCCTATTGCTTACCGACCTGTGGCGCTCGCGATTGCCGGGGCCTTTTATTGGAAATTGCATTCGGTTCATGCTCAGATGGCTGCGCATAGAGGTGAAATGTTGATTGCGCAGTATATGGGAGAAATAAAGAGCTAATTTGTTTTGAAGTTGCCATTCATCACAGCGGTGCATACGGCGCTAGCGGCTGATTAGCCTCTAATTTGAAAATGCGTCGCGCGTGTGGGGTGTTTTAGCTTGGTGAATGGGTTCGGAGATTGGGAGAGAAAGCTGAGGTGGAAGGCGACGCAGACTTGCATTCAAACATTTATGAATATCTTAGCTTTTGGGGGGATATTTCCAGTGCTTTTACTCTAAGTGCATGTGGCGGGTCCCACTGCACGTGATTATGTCGAAGATTTGACTAAAAACGTGACCTACTTTTCTCCAGTCCATAACGTTTCTTCCTGGTTGGACACGAGCAGCACGTGTGACGCAAGTAGAGGTGATTTCACATCCGTTACCTAGCAACCATACTGCAAACAATGGCCAAAATCTATATCAATTACAAAATAGTTACGATCTGACAAATAGTAACACCTGATGCGCTACCTTATTTTGTTTAAATGATTGTTTAAACTGTCGGAAAAATGTGTCGGTTAATGTGTAAATTGTCGCGCACTGATGACATCACAGAGGGATTCAGCATCTACTTCCAGTTCTTTTCAACTTTTATTTTTCATTTCAAATACTGCAACTTGACTGATGTAAAACTATGACACATATTTACCCCATATTTACTACTTCAAAAAGTAGTAAAAAGAAGAGAACCTGTCATGTGCACTTTAAGTTTATGAAATAGTTAATGAAGTGTAGTTGTAGTAGACGATATTGAGATAAATGGATATCTCATACAGCATTATCTCTATGACAATATTCAACAATATTTCCACGAAGCATCAGGAATGTGTAAAATGTGTCTGTAAATGTCTTGGCTGAGGTTCAAGTTTCACACAAAACTTAAACGAACCAAAAAGTGTTCCATGAAAGTGTGGAAATACCACTTTTTGACTCTTATTTGAAAGATGACACTAGATATTTCTGTCGCTTTTTGAGCTCTTAATTATACATGATATTGTCATTATTCAAATTTTTGCAAATCACCAAAACAAAAATGTTGATATTATAAATTTCCCCTTGTTTCCACCAATAGTAATGCTGCGTTCCAGTTGTCAACAAACAAACAAACAAACAAACAAACAAACAAACAACTGTAACAAATCGAACAATAAAACACAAGAAAGTGCTCAAATCAACCAAAATGAGGAGGAGGATTGGAACGCAGTATAAGTACAAGTAATGGTATTTACTGTAGTCTAGTGGTAAACTAAAGCGCCTTATTGTTAGTAAAAGCAAATTAGTCATAATATATTTTGGTGTTAGGAAATAACTAACCTTCTTTTTAAACAAAATAACTAAAGTAGTATTTTTGACGCTTAATATTTATTGTGGGTAAATTTTCTCTGCATTATTGGGATTTTTTATTATCATTATTATTATTATTATTGTTATTATTATTATTATTATTATTATTATTATTATTATTATATATTTTTTTTATATTATTATAATTATTACTATTATTATTATTTTTTATATTTTTTAATACGATAATATTTGAGATTTGAGATAATTTCTGATGACTTATGACAGTATTCTACTGGTAACTATGCAAGTGTTTAATTCTGCTATTTGTTTATTTATTGCAGTTCTTTTATTACTTAGAAAGTGTTTTTTCTGCTAAAATCCTGCTTAAATGTTATTGATTCATAAATAAAGTTTCCATATTTTTCTTCATCGCAATATTTTCAGTACGAATATATTGTTTTCAGGCCCAGTTATTAGTAATCCGTAGTGATAGTAACCGCTGTTGTTGTTGTTAGCAGATTATATTTATAATGGAAATAATTTCTACACATTTTTAATAATAATTTAATTAAATTTGATATATTTTGCTTGTTTCATGTTGCACCTTTTCACTGAAGAAAGTTTGTGAATCTTGTTTTTATTCACTGACAATGGCAATAAATCTTTTTCTGATTCTGATCTACTACTACTACTACTACTACTACTACTACTACTACTACTACTACAACTACTACTACTACTACTACTACTACTGCTACTCCTGCTGCTGCTCCTCATTGTTAGTCCGTCCTCAGTATTCCGCTCATGTTCGTTGGAAGGTGTGTCGTGGAAGTGCCGCTGGGGGGGACAGACAGAAGCTGAATCCCCGTGTCTCCTTTAAGGTCAGTGTCACAGCGGGGGGAGGCAGAACTCTGCTCGCACATCTCTCGCTACGGGAGCGAGAGGGAGAGAGAGGGGGAGGAAGAGGGGGGACAGAGAGAGGGGGAGGAAGAGGGGGAGGAAGAAGGGGAGGAAGAGGGGGAGGAAGAGAGAAAGAAAGAGAGTTCATTTGAGATAAAGACACGTCCAATATCGTACCAAACTCATTCAACTCAAACCGCTCTTCTTCGCAGTGAAGCGTTGTCTTCTCACAAACGTTTCGCTCGTATTTCACTGAAAAACGGTTGAATTGCTCTTTGTTTTTGTTGCAAACTTTAATCATTTACATTTTTGCTTCCGTTTTTGCGTCTTCGTTGACCTGCTGTTTATTCATTGTCCTGCTGTTTCTACGCGTCTCAATGAGTAATTAGTGTGTTAATTGTTTCCTTGGCTTTATTATTTATCATCATCAGGCCCAGGGAAAGGCTCGGCGGGCACGTGGGCTTTACGTTTTCAAACGGAAGCTGCAGGATTTGTCCGGCCTGTACGTTTGCTACTCGTACGCGTCAAATCAATCGTATGGACATTGATTTTATTTACCGCGTGAAGCCTGAGCACAATCCCTCACTGGCCGCTCGATTTGTTTGGTTAAAGTTAGTGAAGATGTCGAGTGAAAACATGGAGAAAGATAGACATCTGTGTGTGTGTGTGTGTGTGTGTGAGACGCTATAATAAACTTTTTAACAAGTCCCAGGATCAGCAGATGAGAGCTGTCAGTCACGCCGGTCTGTTTTTCCTTCAAATATGGCGAGCATAAACACAAACGCAGATGGTCGCACATACAGCGTGAGTTTAAACTGTGAGGAGATTCATGTCAGGAGAGCAAACATGTCAGGTTTGCCTCTCAGCCCAATTTATTTTCACTCATAATTATTTTAGGACCAAACAACAACTGGTTTTAAGCCTGGCCTGGGTCTAAACTGGGTCTAAACAAGGACTAAAGCCTGACAAAAACAACTTTACGGACCGATTAGGGTTGTCAAAAAGATCAACACTGTTCGACACTAAAACCAGTATCAAACCTTTGTCTCGAAATTACCCGTATTTTTATTTCTAACACTAAAACCAATTCGGAACTAAAGTCGCTCTACGGTTTTTCCAAAGTGCCACTATTTGCCCGTGGCTCTGAATGTCCACACTTTTCTCTGCTCGAAGCTCACGCCATCTTTTTTTTTTTTGCGCTTTTTTCGAATGTCCAATGGCAATGTAGCGCACATTGATCTTCCCACAATGCACCTTGAAAAGCAGTGCTCGGTGCGGCTCGGTGACGGAGTGGACGGCACACGGGCCGAGGCACCGTGAGTTTGAATCGGCTCAGACAGTTTGCTGCATGCCCTTCCTCAATCTAATCCCCCGTTGCACCCTGCACTGTCCTGTCACTAGGGGTCAGTATAGACCGTAACGCATTGTTCAGAGTGAGAAACAAAAGGTCTTTAACTGAATGAAACAGACAAATGTGGCCTTGTCTTCCTCTGAGCCTCAGAAAATACTCTGTTTCAAATTTGATGACGTCATAAATCGAACTCCGAGATCTCCTACTGAGTTCTCGAGTCTATAAATCCATCGACTTGAACGTGAATGAAGCAGAAGAGCTTTGTCGACCTGTGATTATCAATGAACCACTCTTAAATGGACCGCTTTGGCGGAAGGTCGCTAACGTTAGCCGCCGCTTACTTTAGCTTCAGCTGTCAAAAGTTTCTGAATCTGAATCATCCAGTCCGTTTCACTTCAGGTCCATTTTGACGAAAACTTGTCTGATAAACATTAGTCCATAAATGTGTTTGTGTCAGAGGGATAATTAGTACAGAAATACGTTTTTTCCAAAGTTTAGCTGACCTTTTTTCACCCAGACAGAGCCACCGGACCCGCGGTGAGGGGAAAGTAGTGAGTGAGTGCTCTATGGAGTCTGCTAAAGAGTGTGGGACTCTATATAATACTTCGGGAATGGCCACATTTGCCAAACCACGTCTTTTGCCCATTGTTACTGTCGCTGCTGCCGTTTGACGCTTTTAGCCCCTTTAAAAATGCCCCGCTGATCCCCGGCGTTGCCCTCTAATAGCGGCCCATCGACGCCCATTATAAACCGCGACACCATTTCAATCCGGAAAAAGCATCGCGGCTTCGAAGCATCCATCTTTCCCTACGAGCGTTGAGAATTTCCCCGCCTCGTCACGGGCCACAAATCACGGCGGAAATGATCTGTCAGGGGCGCGGGGGGTGATTGGATACCCCGGCGTGGCGGACGTTTCTTTGCTCCCCTCCGACCATCATCAGTCAGCGCGGCTCGACGGGGGGCACGGTTCGGCGACGCGACGGAGCGGCGAGGGAAAGGCCGCGCGCTGTTAGCAAGCGTGTGTTAGCGGACGGGGAGCATTGAGGGACAAAATGGCTATAAAGTTTAAGCGTTATAGCTTTTTGTCAATGTTAACGCGGCCCACTTGAGGATTATGACAGGGTTATGAAGAGTTTACGGGCTTGTTTGTGTCCACCGGAGCTGACAAAGTGGTGCGATAGATTTTTATATAGTCTTGGTTACAAAGTGCATGTGGCAAAGAAGTTAGCGCAATGAAAGAACAGGTTAAAATGACGTAAATCCAAAGTATGAAACTTCAGTTCCATTGTTTTAGCAGTTTTGTTGGTTTTAGTTGATGAACGTCGATTATTTTACATATTTCATCAAGTTTTTTAATCCGTTGCTTTAATTCAAGCTTGGTTTACCCCAGTTTTACCTTGAGAATGGACTTTTTTGTGGTGTTTTGTTTTGAATCGCCGTCTGATTTCTGGTCATTCTGAAAGTATCTGTAATTTTTGGTAGTTTCTATTTCTTGTTTGTGTGTGAAACCTGCTCACCTTGAAAACATGCTAAATAAATAAAAATACCAACTTTTTTTCACTTTTTTGATGACTTGAGTCTTTTGCTGGATAAAATGGACTTGCGTTTTCCTGTTTATATAAATATTTACAGTTTTTAAATTGTGTTTTTGGTTTTTCCTTTCAAACTAGCCTTAATCTGTAAGAAAATGTATGTATATGTGTGTGTGTGTGTGTGTGTGTGTCTGGAATGGATGTGGGTAAATGTGAGCGACCCCCCCATGAGGTGACAGGATGAAGGGGTTAAAAAACTAAAGGTACTGAGTAAATAAGAAAATAAAAAAAATAGACTGTGACAAAGTTTATATGAAAAAGTAAGTGGTGAACAACAATGCAAAACAGTGCTACTAAACGAAGACTTGGAGGCTCTGTGTGTGCACTTGCGTGGTCGAGCGGTCGCCAAAACAGCCCTGGTTTTTCATAGTCTGTGATGTTTGGAGCGAATGGAACGGATGAAGGTGATATTTGAGTACTTTTGCCCATTCCAAGGCTATATTCTGTTGCTGCGGATGGTTAATTCGACTCATAAACGCTCTCCCATTCTGTCGTTGTGTATTTTATGTGCGATGAATGTTATGTGTTGTCCGTGGGATTGGCTGCAGATGTGTAAATCCGTTTTAACCACACGTCAGCGCGTTAAAACGGTGTAATTCACGGCTCCTCGTCGTTTAATCCTTACATAACATCAGCGTTGGGTTTTCACATATTGGCTCCCTGTGTCGCTCTGTCCGCCGCCGGAGCCGAAGCCGAAGCCGGGTGTTGTTTATCACCAGAGCTGCCGCGTAAATGCAGTCGGGAGATTGGGGTCGGCGGGGACAAGAGGCGCGAAATGAAATCGCCACGTCCCAATTATAAACAAAAATTGCGACGTGTCCGGCCGGCCAGGTACGCGCATTTGCATCTCGTTTTCATCGTTTGAAATGCGGGTGCGCTCGACTCGGCGGCGTGATTCAGAACGGCCGATTGGCAATTGTGACTACGGCTATCAAAAAGGATCATCGCAATCGCATTTTCACCTCAAAAACACACGATAAAACCTCAAAATGTCAAAGAAGCATAAGCCAATACACATTTTTTGTAAATATTCTCTATACTTCTCATTTGTCAACCTTATTTTTGGTTGATAACGTATTTAAAAAGCCTCAATATTCCATAGAAAGAGTAGTTTAGTAAAGTAACTTCTCTGCATCGTCTTTTCTCAAACCAACCGACCGACTCCGCCCATAAATCCTCCAAAACAACCCTCACAATCGTATTTTCATAAGAGTAAAACGCCTAAAACACACACGATAAAGCCTTTTTCATAGCAAAAATAGTGGCATTATGTCTTCAAAATGTCAATAACGAATAAACCATTCCTATAACACACATTTTAGAAGCCTTCAGTCACCATTTTTCAACCTTATTTTTGGTCGATAACGTATTTAAAAAGCCGCAGTGTTCCATAGAAAGAATAGTTTCTGCTAAAGTAACTTCTCTGCAACGACTCCGCCCGTAAATCCTCCATCTTCACACTTCCTCCAGGGCCGGCGTTCGCGAGTTCACAAAACTTTTCTTTTCGCCTCTGTTGCTCTCCAGAAACTCTCCCGACTCCATTCTGGTTGATGTCCCCGCGGCGCGCGACATTTAAGTGCCCTCACGAGGCCTGTTTCGGCACATCAAAGGTCGTCCCATTCTGCCGTGATCAAAGATGGATGCTAATGCTCTGAAATGGCGCCTGATGTAATCCGGGTGTAAGCGCTAAACCGCCACGCCACCGCCGCGCGCGCGTGTCAGCGAACACGGCCACCGCTGCCGCCTTTTCATCTCGTTTGATGTCCCCGACCGGCCCGGCAGCCCACAGCGCCCTCTGTGGGACGTTTGATGTGATCAGGGGTAGATCAGAGCGATGGGGGAAGGGGGCGTTGCGGTTCGAGCTGAGGGGGCTTTTTTCACCGTTACGCCGCGCCACGTTCAATCTACTCCCCGTACAGATAAGTTCAAAGCGGTGGTGGGTATCACACGGATCACGGCTGCCGGGGGGGTTTCCACAGCGATAACGGATGTTTGGACAGAGAGATTTTAGTTTATTTTAGCGAGAGTTATTATTTTTTTTTTAATGGTTTTGTAATCTTGACAGAAAATGTAATTAAATATTAGTGTTATTATTATTATTATTGCCAGAAGAAACACAACAATTGAATGATTATTCACGATTATTGATGAGCTGATAACAGTGAACTCCTTCATTTTGTGTCATTGTTCTTTTTATCTCTAGTACGTGACTTATTGATGAATTAAATGTGACATAAAAATTTTACTTTACTTCTGAAATGGTCGCAATTATTTATTTGAGTTTTTATGAATATATTGTGCCCTGAATAATTGTGATTATTGATTAAATTGACCTGACATCGGATCTAAAATGCTACTGTTATGATTACTTTGAGAAGGAACGTCACAATTTGATGATTTGAAAATGCCTTATTTTTGTACATATGTTGTTTTTACGATTATATTGCGAATAATCATCATTTTTAAGCGCTTGAACTAATCTTGACACAGACTCTGCTTCCCCCTCTGGAAACATCTTATCATCTTCCTCCCATTATGTCAAAATGTGCAATTTGGCGTGGGCTTTTTTTTTGACAGAGAGACGAGAAAACTGAATAAATTAACATTTTGCATGTTGAATAAATACATGTTGAAGCTCGAGTACTTGAGTTCCAAACTGTGGAAGGATTAAGGCGGTATTTATCTCTGTGTATCCAGCTCTCACAAACACTTTGTTAATATTCACATGGATTTTCAGGCAGCGACTCGGCAAAGCTCAGTCAATCCGCCGCTTTGAGCTCTTACTTCCAGGTTCACGAGAGATAAAAGGCGACATTATTGGATGCAGACATGGGCGCGTTTGGTCACGAGCGCCGCTTTTACAGTTTCCTCTCAGAAGGGAATAACATGAGCTCATTTACAGGAATAAAGTTGTGTATTTTTGTCCAATTTTCTAAAAAAAACCATCACAATTTAACGACTATTGAGACCGAACTCTTGAATTATCTTTCCTTCCCGTTGTTTTACGTTACTGTTCTTCGAGTTCGTGACCGATTTTACATAAATCAACTTCATGACAGACAAAATAAGAATAAAAAAAAAAAAAAAAAAGAAGTTATTCGAGCATTTTATGCGTGACTTTTTGGACGTTATATTTGAACAAAAAAGCCCTAATTTTTCCATTTGGACTGGCGCCAGGATCTCGTCAGGACTCAAAACGCTCACCGGACGATGGACCATCAAATGGGACAGGACTTGTTTTGAAGCCTCCTGAACGCTCTCACACTTCAGACCGTGAATGAAACGGTTCACACATTTCTCTCACGCCCCACGGTCGCCTTGAATCCCACCTTCGCTCTTCTCGTCTCCTCTCTCTCTTCTCCTGTCCTTCTTCTGCATTTATTCATTCTGCACGTCGCGTACTAACGGCCGTTGCTCCTCTTCTCCTCGAGTGAGCGGTGCTCGGTCCGGCCTCCGTCCCTTCTTCAGCCGCAGCGAACTTAGGAATATGCCCACAACTGTTAACGCGTTTGTGATGGGGACAACGCGGGGCCATTCAATGCGGGAAAAAAGAAAGAAGGAAGAAGAAGAAGAAGAGTACCGTTTGGTTCTCATTTTTAGCTCCGTTTAGCTTCAGCGTACTTGCGCTTGGCGGTAGAACTGCGCGCTGATTTATCCGTCATCTATCCAGCAAATGTCATAATCAATTTGGAATCCGAAAACTCGGAATAAATACTGTGAAATCCGAGTCGTTTTTAAGATAGTTATTTATACTTCGCGTTGTGTTGCGCTCCCTTTTCACAGATGATTTATTGGAATTCTAACGTCGGTTAATTAATCTAATATTGTCAGTCTTGCAATTTGTGATAAAATGAGGGGTCTTTTTGTTAAATTTGTTATTTTCTTTTACAGTCAACGTTTGCCTCGAAGGCACTTCTAAAATATATATAGATTTAATCGGGTCACACGTTTGTAGCCTTCACGTTTTTTGCACTGAATCCTCACACTGTTGTTTCCAGTCGTTTAGCTTTGTTACTTTATTTGTGGGTCACATTATATCCGACAGTGAGATTATTCAAAACACAAATAACAATGTAACAGCAAAATGCTTTAATGTAGACAGGGTGCTCGTGCGGTTGTGGGGGGGCTGGCGGCCGTCCTGGGGTGCCTTTTCGCGCTGGACGCCTGGTCGAGGTGGTTTTCCGGCTGTGGGGATTCCTGCAGTCGTCGATATCCAGGTTTTTATGGACGTGTCTGTTTGTATAGCAGATATACATTATCAGTCCGGCTCTTGTATCTTGTCAGAGTTTAAACTTCTTTTCACAGTCTTTTTAAAGAGATCTACCGCTTTAACAGAGAGTATTGTTCTATATTGATGATGATGATTTCCAGCGCGAAGAGTTGAAACTAAATTATAAGGTTTGGTAAACAAAAAAACAAATTGGTTGTTTGGTTGTAAGCTTGAACATGGGTTGTTTGTTTTTTGCATTCTCCCACAGCGGCGTAAAGGGGGTCGGGGGGTTCTCTCTCAGGAAAATGCATGCATGGAAACGTCAGCAATCATTTCCTGCATTCTTGATTATTCGTTTCAGGTTAAAGACATTTTCCTTTTTTTTTCTTTTTTTTTACTCCTTCTTTTTTGTTCTTTTTTTAATGGAGCAGATCCGTTCGGTTCGGTTGAAACTTTTAAAACATTCCTCGTTAAAACTGTTAAACATGACCAATTCAAGCACCAATCACTCAATCATCATTAGAATTTCAAATTCCAGACTCAATTCCAGAATAAAACAAAAAAATATAAATGAGATGTTGGTTAAACTTAATGATAACTACACTTTAAATAGCTTAGTAAAGCATGAATAAAGGCTTTAATTCATAATAGTTTAAGAATGATTCAGGCTTAATAACTACATAATTAATTAATCCTAACGTCTATTTCCAACCTTTACTCTAATAACCTCTTAATAAACTAGTTGATTTTTATGGATTACGTGTTTTTTCATGCTTTATTAAGTCTATTAAACGTGTAGTTATTAGAAAGTAATACACACATCACTTCATAAAAACAAGGACAGAACCTCGGACTTAACCAGGACTACACCAGGACTAAAACTGGAACTCAGGATCGGACCAAGTACCAAGGGACCCCCGAAGCTTCCGGAGGTTTTAACGGTTCCGTAAGCGTCCGCCGCGTGCGCTCGCGACACTGTCAGGTTTATAAAGCGGCGTAAACCCGTGTTTTATTTTGCTCGTGTTTCAGCCCCGGCAGAAACGCAGACAGTGGACGTTCTTCAGCAGACTTTATGTTCAGTCCAGGGTCATTTATACACACTGGGTGGTTATTGTGCCTGTCTGAGCGAAACAAAATGCACGATTCAAACTGACGACGAGGGAGAGGAATGGGAGGAAGAATATCTGCGTTTTAGTTCAATCGGGTCATTTTTCCCCCACTTTTTTTCTGTTTTATGCACCTTTTTGGATGTTTTTAAAGGATCTAAAACAAGTCGTCGAGTTGAAACATAACATTTATCAACTGTGCGGCCTCTGTACTGTTGACAATCTCCATAGCAACGCCAAAGCAAAGGCTGTTTGAGTTCACTGGGGGCGGGGCATAGAGGGATCCGGGTATGAATGTGAGGGTGTGCTTAAAAGTTTGCTCTAACTTTAACTAAATGAAATGTTTCTAACCCTAATTTTACCCTAATTGTGAAATATTATATTGTCTAAAATAAACATAAACAATAAACATAAATAAATCTCTCATTCCACATCCCAAAGCTCTAATTTAACACTATTTTAAACAAATTTATGATTCCTAAACATAAGGCTAATCCTAACCCAAATCCTCATCTTAAATTTACCCTGACTGTGATAAACATAATGTCAAAAATAAATATTTGCTAATAAACAAAGTGAAAAATAATGGGATGCTAAATTCTGCCACCGCACGGAATGCCAAACTTTGAGAGAATATGAAAGTTTTCTGCCACTGTCAGTGAACAAATTTCACAAACATAGGAACTTTTTTGAGGTGCAACATACAACAATTAATAAGGCGCAACATACAACAATTATTAAGATGCAACATACAACAATTATTAAGATGCAACATACAACAATTAATAAGGCGCAACATACAACAATTATTAAGATGCAACATACAACAATTATTAAGATGCAACATACAACAATTAATAAGGCGCAACATACAACAATTATTAAGGTGCAACATACAACATGCATTAAGGTGCAACTTGCAACAATTCTACATTTCACTGCCACTTTCCTAAACCCGTGCGTTTCGTCCGCAGAGGAAGTCCCTGATTGCCACCAGCCTGATCGTGGCCGTGTCGCTGTTCGTGGTGGTGGTGAACCTGTCGGAGAAGCCGTACCTGCTGCTGCAGCCCGTGTTCGGTCAGAGCCTGTTCAAGCCGCCGTACAGGGCCTACAAACCGCACCCCGGTTACCTCAGCGTCCCCAAGCAAGAGGTGAGAGACGAAACGCACAAGACACGCTCGAAAGTTCAGTTCTGGCGCCTTCACGTTGGTCAAAAATGACTATCGCTATGTCGATGTTTTCTGCCAGTGCATGTTCTTACCTCAGTGGAAGATCATTTAGCTTGCTACACACAAACGTCATTTCTCCTTTGTACAAACAATACATTATGGGATCAAATTACCGTGTTTTTTTTACTGGTTCTAAAGATGGCTCACAGAAAAACTGCTGGAACATGTCAACACGGTAATTACAGCTCCAATTATTGTCTACCTGCGTTTCTGACTATAAAAAGAAGAGAAAACGGGATGAAACAGGGCTGCTGTCGACCAAAGACGTTCTTGTTCGATTAAAGACGGGGATCAGTGCTTCAGTTAATCAACTAAAATGGGGCGCAGCGCTGCCAAAAGCTCTCACAATGATTAGGTTCTGGCACAAAGAAACGGACTAAGAAGCGTTTTCATCAGCGAAAAGGCAGATTAAAGTGTCACTCCCAAAACACTAACTTCACGTTTCCTCCTTTTTGTGCATACATTCTTATCATCCTGATCGAATAAGAGTCGACTAATGAAAAATGTGTTCAACGAAGACGCCATCGAACGATAAATCCACCACGCGACTAAACAACTGCAGTCATAGAAACTTATGAAAAAAAAAAAAAAAAATATAAAAATGTGAAAACAGTAGAGAACTTATCAAATATTATATTCTCTTTTTTTTTTTTTTTTTACCATTTTTGGATTGTAAAATGAAATCGGTCTGCGCTAATTATTAAGCTAGTTTAATTCCGTCGTCTGTCCCAACAAAATCACTTCAATAAATCATTTTGGATTGATTTAACAAATGCTCCGACTGCATTATTGTGAATTTACAAAGTTGTTATTTTAATACTTTTCATTTCCAACATGTATCGTACAATATTATAATACATTGTTGATCTCACTTGACTTTTGTTTGCACAGTTTCAATGACTTTCTGTTCTGTTTTTATCCATTTAAATCCCACGCGGTGAAAATAGCACCCGTCTTTTGGAAAAATCATAACAACTCTTCAGTTCAGACAACAATAGAGCGTCGGAACTCATTACAACTCATCTTTTCCTTCCGCACTCGACGGCGGTGACTCTTCAGCGCCGCCGCCGCCGTTCCCGCTTCAGTCACAGAACCGCTCTCAGACTCGATTTCCTCCCGCCGCCGCTCCGAAAAGCGCCTGTTGTTTCGCCTCTCGTGAACCGCATTTTCTGCCGTCGTTTGAAGCCTGACCCTGTTTATTCTCCCGCTTTGAGAAACAGCCGCGCGCACGATATTCCCATTACAGTTTATGGAAATTGAAATATCAAAAGGCTGATAATTCCCCGTGTGAAAGGGGGCCGCGCGTCTGCTGTTTTCGGAGGGGGGGGGGCGGCAGCTCTGAGTGGAGAAGTAAATTGGATTGCGTAGATGCGCGTTAGATAGTCGCGGCGTTAAAGCTGGACGAGGAAAGAAAATAGATTTGAATTTTGATTGAGACGAGTTCCTACTTTTAGATCACATTTTTAGAGGCTTTTTTTCCCCCGTAACAACAACAACTTGAAAACTGAAAGAGAAAATGTTTAATACTCTTATCACTAACACATAGGAAATATAATAATAATAGTCAATAAACCTGATAAATGGAGATTGGATTTTTTCTTCATTTACTTCCTTTTGAATTAATTTATTTCTGGGAGTGTTATACACAAATGGAAAGATATACGCTCTGTGCAGCGCTTGGTACCACTTATAATTCAAATTGATCAGAGTCTCAGCTTCACAAAGAGTCCAGACACCAGTTTATTGTCCAAAGATCAGATTTTTGTGGCCACGTTTCGATTCAAAAAAGGATTCTCAATTCAAAAACCAATCAACTTCAAAGCAATTTTTGACTCCGTGAGGAACGATCTCCGACAAATTTGTAACATCAGCCTCATTAACCGTGTTTCCAACCGTTATAAACTGCGCATATTTTCAAAAATTCGCGTGAGAAAACCGCGTACCTGGGTGTCGTTCACCTCGTAGACAGGATCAGCCTTTGCCGTGACACCGCTAATCCTGCAGAGGGCGCACCGTCCACAGTCCGTTTGGTTCTATCTTCAAAATGACACTCACTAATGATCTGAATTTTGATTTATTTAAGTTAATTAAGTTGTCCCGGAGAGTCTAATGGTCGTATCAGTCTGGATGTCGGCCCCCGCGCTGAGCCTCTCGGTTCAGCCTGGTATTTTCAGATGAATGCCCCGTCCTTGCCGCTCCTCCGAGGCCCGGCTCCGAGACCCCCCAAGCCCCAAAGCAATCATCCGCTCACCCGTCCTCCCCCCTGCCCCGCCCTGGACAGCACCGGGGCCGTCCCGAAAGACTCAGGCAGACTGAAATTAGGCCTGTTTGAGTGTTTCCAGCGGCCCACGTCAATGAAAGACCCGAGCAAATGAAGAGAGCGGAGATTGGCTGGAGGACGAGTGGCTTTGAGCGGTTTTTGGTGCTGGATAAATGGAGATTATGCACCAACTAAATCATTTCATTGATCAAAGACATGTGCAGAACAAACAAAACGGTTCGTAGCTGGTTTGAAATCAGCTTTGAACGTTTTTTCCCCCAAATTGCATGTTGTTTCAAACATTTCAAGTCAACTCAACGTATGCAACAATGTGAGATAAAAGGAGTTTCCCTTCTTACTTACTTCTGTACACGCCCACTTTCAGATAAATTCAACAAGTCGGTGACGGAGCAGCGACTCCACTCCGAGCTACAGACAGAAGTCCTCACTTGCAAGTAAAGATTGCCCGGGTTTTTGCTCATAACCGCTCAAACATTCCAGCCCTCCGTCCTGGTCCGGCCCGGCCCCCCTGTGGCTCGCGCATGTAAAATGCATGACCCCGCTGCAGTCTCACCGCGCGGGTCTCTTTGCGCTGATGCGATCGAGTCCGTCTGCCGCCGTGATGGATGGCCTACGAAAGCGGGAAACATTAGTCTTCCGGGTTGGATCCAGGCGCGGAGGGGAGCGCGGCGTTTTCAGGAAGATTTGACGTCGTATTCAATTGTTTATAAACGTGTCTAAAGGCTCGAGCAGCGGAGAATGTCGGCTCGTGCGCGTGCGGCGGAAGAGACGGAGCGTTTAATTAAGAACAGACGCTGTGAGGGAGGAAGACGCAGCAGTGTAAGACGATGAGCGGGAGTGGCATGACAGATATGCGTAAAAATGGTCATTTCACATGGAAACAAGACCCATCTGTCATGTTACAGTATTTCATGGTTATATGATGTACTATAACCCAGGAAACATGGTATATGTGCTTTAATTATAGACCCTTCCAGGAGCGATGTGCTCAGGATTGTTGCGCAGACAGCGTGGCACGATAAACGTTCTACCACATTCATTTTATCATGGCAGCAAAATAAAAAAGATGAATTTGTAGTTTGTAGACAGCGCTGACGAGCGGTGGTTATCGATTAATCGAGTTGAAAACTGACAAACTGTTAGGGCCTTGGTGCATTATCTTCCACCAAAACACCAGGTTTAAAGAAATGTCCATTACGTTAGCATGGTGACGCTAATTGCTAACGTTGGCAATGTACGCAAACCTGGCTTACAGGTGGTAACGGTATCTAACGGTATCTAACGCTGGTGTTTCTCACGTGTGGTCGAGTGTTTCATAGTTTGTGATGTTTGGCGGCTAATGCTAACTCCTCCAGTGTAAACGCATATAGAACGTAGCCTTCCTGTGACAAACACCGGAAAGGTCTGTATGGAACGGCCGAAAAATGCATTTATCCCTCGTTATCGCAGTCGCAGCACAATGAAGAACATATTGCACCTTTAAGTTATGAAAAAGAGGACATATTATGACTATTATGAGCTTTTCACCATGTTTTACTGGTGTTTTCTCATCGTTACCTTACTCAAAGTAGCATTTCAGTTGATTCAAGCATGGACTTCACCATCCACTGCTCTGTACTTGTGATTAAACAAAAATATCAGACTCATTTAGGGTTTAAAAATGTTGCACAGCCATTTTTCAACAATAAAAACATGCTAACGACAATCCACTGTTTTGTTACGGTGAAATGTCACACTTGGAACAGGACGTCAATGACCTGTTTCGAGCCGTTTTAGCACAATATTGAGCTTTACATCGAATGAATAATTTAGATAATGACCTTTGCATGCTATAGTTTAATACGGAATACCTGAAAAAGCACAATGTCTTCTTTAAAGTAAGTTTTTTTTGTCCCTGTGAAACTGATCTTTTCCGTGCGACTCACCTTTCAACAAGTGAGACAATTGCAACAAGCTACTTTCCATCCCCCTGCATCTTCACTTATGCAATAAATGTCAAGTGCGGAAAAGAAATGTGCAAAACCCTTCCCTGAAACTGAAACTAATCAAAAGCGTTGCATCACGCCGCGCGCAGATTGGGCCCGACCTTGGCCTCTGCCCTTTAGTTTAATCCTCCGTGAGGCGCGACGACGACTCTCGACAGCTCGTAAACACAACCGGCGGATTGCAAAAGAGATGACCTTCGACAAGGAGAGGGAAGTCGCAAATTAATAAAACATATATCTTTGTTTTTTTGGTTCGCCCTCCAACTTCGTTCCCGCGGAGAACAAGTCAAACTCCGGCAGCCAAAACGAATCAATGAAGTTTAAAACAATCGCTGGAAGCACCGGAACGGCGTCGCCACTTCTCGCCTCATTTGTAGTATTAACGCCGCCTATTAATTAATCGCCTCCGATGCATTAAAATGAGCGTCAAGGTTAGGTTCACACGCTCCAATTTTAAGCAAGACACGTCCCAGTTGACAATTAGCGGTTTTGAAATAGTGAGTGAAGCGTTGCCAAGGCGATTTGTGTCGGGGGGGGGTGTGGTACTTTTAAACCGCAGCGGTAAACTTTAAAAACAACAGCATGAGTCATCGTTAAGCAGAGCAAAGTGCCTGGATTTGGACGTTTTGTTTTATGTTTTGCGTCACTTTAATTAAGCTGTATTTCTGAGTTATTTAAATGTGCTCTTATTATTAGTAACTGCAGTGAGGTGGTTGCAAAAGGATTGACCCCCTGATTTATACGAAAACGAGTATTGGAATTAGCATCGATAATGAAAGAAAAGAAAAAAAAGACAAACAGTACTAAATTAAAACGTTCTTGACATGTTTTAGTTGTATCCCAATTAATATAACACCACAATGTGATAGTAATGTATTATTTTGTGTTGAAAAGGAGTTTGAAGGGTTCTGTGAAACATAATCTTCATTTAATTTAATATTTTTATGCATAAAAATGACAATAAATACAATCTGAATCTTTAAAAAAGGTGAAAAAGTGTGTGTTTTCCGTGTCATTGTGACGGTGAATGACTGTTGTTAAAATATATTGTGCATCATGGCCTTTAAACATGCTCCAGTTGTAACTTTGCTTTGGCGTCTCATGTTATAGAACTCAATAATAATAAATAATAATAATATATCGCACTTTTCAAGGTAACTCAAAAATGCTGTAAAACTGAAAGGCGCTGTACCTGATTTTTAGTTTGCTCATGTCATAAAAGTCAAATCTGTTTTTCCCCAGCACAGACATATGTGTAAAATCAGGTGAAAATGAGACCGCAGCGCTTTCCCGGCGTTTGAAAAATAAAGCGTTTTATTCTCCGAGAAGCAGGAAGTGCGCCGTTAGCACGCTAATGTTAACCACGGTGAATGTTAAGGATGCTCAGAAGGCATGAGCGGTACACGAGGAGCTGTGAAGAGTTTAAAAATGAACCAGCTCTGTTTTTCACATTCCAAATAGTAAAAATCGGTGCCTTTAAAAGAAAGCAACGTATTAAAAGCGCACATTATTTAGCCTTAGTGTGCGCTCCGTCATCTGCTAATACTAGCACGCAGTTGTAATGATGAACACAATTTGACGGCAGAGATGCTCCGAATGAGTCTGGTGTTGATTTATGAACGTAAAAATAGCACAAGAGATGTCGGAGTGCCACCTTAGACGTCACCATGTAAGCGTAGTGTTGTTTGGAGGCTCAGCGCAAGAGGACCTTGTAAACAGGATCAATGAAACTAGCGCGAACGAAGCTAAACGCAACTCCGGCTACGTTTTTGATGAGGAGACATGGTTACAACATGGTTAAAAGCGTAGAAAAGTCAATTAAGCATGATATGAGAGCGATAACGTCCCCATGGAGACGGTGAGGGGCACAGATATCCTCTACCGGAAAAGTTACACAGTGCACCTTTACGGGCAGGCCGGCTTTCCTTCCGACACCTGTGGTACGCGGCCTATTGTCATATTTGTCAAACAGGATTTATTTGTCTTAAATGTGAGACTCGAGGTGTGACGGGAGTAATGGGTGAAGGATGGAGAGGGGGTCCGAGGGGGGTTTGTGATGGACGAGCTGCTGACGGCTCAAGGCTGCAACGACGTGCGTCAGGCAGTGGAACCGCTGCGGAGACGGACAGAAAGTCAGTGTATTTTTTTGTACATTTCTCATTTTGAGCCTTTTTTTGTGATAATGACTAAATCAACTCAGTAACTTAGAGCTGAAACAATATTTTCTGGAGTAAAACAACATTGTGTATAGATTTTTCTTTGCGTTTCTGGGAAATCTTTGTAATTTATTTCATTGTACGATAAGATTCGAGCTGTAAAGAGTAGAATAAGTAACTTCTAGGACTACAAACTGTGGATTCTGCACCATTTTATGTTGCGGCTCATGTTTTAAAAGGGTTTACTGTTGATCCTGCTTGTGGGTCATTGTGACATCGCCATAAAGTAGATTCAATATGATCATTTATAGGGATTCTTTACAAATCCTGTCCTTGAGCAAGACACTCGATTACAGTGAAAGCAGCAAATTGCAAAGTAACGTTGAGTGTCTGAAAAGTACTTTATAATGCTATACTATTATCGGTATTATCGAGTCCATTCTCTCATTGAGGTGGAAAGGTTTTCTCGACATCTGCTCTTTCTGAACCTGACCGAGCGTGCAGCGCGTTCCCGGCTCTGTTTACCGAATTCCTCTGTTGAATATCTTGCGCACACAAATCCGCCGTTTGTTCATTATATTCAGTTCCGCGCCGCATAGACTCGGGGCGTTCTCTGCATAAATATTGGACTAAAACGCGCCGGGAATCTGTATTCAAACCGGCGAGATTCTGCGTTATTCGAATGATCAACAAGCCGAGACGTGATCATTTCTCTTTGCGAACTTTCTTTTCACTTCAGTAAAACCATCAAGTGTATTAGCCTCAATTAGCTACAGCTCTCATTTACGAAAATTGCTATTGAAGATTCATAACAAGTCCCCAAACCCGTACATGATCATAAAAAATGCCTATATGAAGATAAAGTGGGCTTTTCGCAGTGCCGTGTTTTTGAATGGAATCTGTAACCTCTTTGCTCCACATTCAATTAACTTAATCAGCGTTATTCTTTCTGGAGCGGAGTAATCTGACAGAGTATAGAAAAGCCTGTACACGAGACGCACTGCTTTTTAAAATAATTATCAAACTAATTTTAATCATCGTTGGTTCATAGGCGTCGCTGCCAAAAGATCACTTTAGTTCTATTATATGGACCCTTCCTGTCTGTAAAATATATACGCACTTCCTGTTCCTTTTATTTAACGAGTGAAGTCGGGACGAAGTATGCGAGAAGAGCTGGAGCTGTTCAGAGAAAACAGGGACCGAACCTGACTTCCATGGGTCAGGCTGGTCAAAGGTCATCTTGCTACGGCCCCTGGCCTCCTTGTTGTGTGTCGAAATGTTTGTCCTTCCCAACATGGCGGCAAGTGTGCCTTCACGGGGCCTTTCCCATCCCAGTTCCTGGTTGCCCTCCACCTGCAGCCCCTCCCTGTACTTAAGACCTCTGTGGTCAGTGTGCCATTCGTCTGTGTCTCCAGGAGACAGATTTAATGTCTCATTAACATAAATCCAATACATGAGGTAGACTATTAACATCGCATCATTTTACTGGTCTTATACCATTCAATATTCAATTATAAATTGCTTATGTAAGCAATATTTACTGTAGCCTTTATTCTGTTTCTGTAACAGGCACAAACAAGTGATGCAAATGTGCAAATCCTGGGTTTCCTCGGACATTTTGAGGACTTTTCACCATCAAAAGATCCTGAAATGTAATTATCCTGAAACCCATATACAGTAGTAGTAGTAGTAGTAGTAGTAGTAGTAGTAGTAGTAGTAGTAGTAGTTAGTAGAAGTAGTAGTAGTAGTATAGTAGTAGTAGTAGTTAGCAGTGAGTAGAGTAGCAGTAGCAGCAGTAGCAGTAGTAAGTTAGTAGTAGTACAGTAGCAGAGTAGTAGTAGTAGTAGCAGTAGCAGTAGTAGCAGTAGCAGTAGTAGCAGTAGCAGTAGCAGTAGTAGTAGCAGTAGCAGTATAGTAGCAGTAGCAGTAGTAGTAGCAGTATGTAGCACTAGTAGCAGTGGTAGTAGTAGTAATTAGTAGCTAGTATCAGTAGCAGCAGTAGTAGCAGTACAGTAGCAGTAGTAGCAGTAGTAGTGGCAGTAGTAGTAGTAGTAGTAGTAGTAGTAGTAACAGTAGTAGTGGCAGTAGTAGTGCGTAGTAGTAGTAGTAGTTAGTAGTAAGTAGTAGTAACATAGTAGTATTAGTAGTAGTAGCAGCAGTAGTAAGTAACAGTAGTAGTATTAGTAGTAGTAGCGAGCAGCAGTAGTAGTAGCAGTAGTAAGTGGCAGTAGTAGTAGTAGTAGTAGTAGTAGTAGTAGTAACAGTAGTAGTATTATAGTAGTAGCAGCAGTAGTAGTAACAGTAGTAGTATAGTAGTATTAGTAGTAGTAGCAGCAGTAGTAGTAACAGTAGTAGTGGCATTAGTAGTAGTAGTAGCATAAGCAGTAGTAGCGTAGCAGTAGTTAGTAGTAGTATAACAGTAGCAGCAGTAGCAGTAGCAGTTGTAGTAGCAGTAGCAGTAGTAGTCGTATAGTCGTAGTTGTCGTAGTAGTAGTAGTAGTCGTATAGTAGTAGTAAGTAGTAGTAGTAGTGTAGTAGTAGTAGTAGTAACAGTAGCTAGTAGTAGTAGTAGTAGTAGTAGTAGTAGTAGTATGGCAGTAGTAGTAGTAGCATAGTAGTAGTAACAGTAGTAGTATTAGTAGCAGTAGCAGTAGTAGTAGTAGTAGCGTAGTAGTACGTAGTAGTAACAGTAGCACAGTAGTAGTAGCAGCAAGAGCAAGTAACAGTAGCAGTAGTGTGGCAGTAGTATAGTAGTAGTAGTGGTAGAGTTAGTAATAGCAGTAGAGTAGTAGTAGTTAAGTATTAGTAGTAGTAGCAGATAGTTCAGTAACAGTAGCTGTAGTAGTAGTTTGTAGTAGTTAGGTTCAGTAGTGGTAGCAGTTAGAGAAGATCAGAGCAGTAGTAGTAGTAACATAAGTAGTATAGTAGTAGTAGTAAGTAGCCAGCGAGCAGTATAGCATGCAGTAACAGTAGCAGTAGTAGTAGTAGTAGTCGTAGTTATAGTCTTAGTATAGTAGTGCAAGTATAGTAGTTAGTAGTACAGTAGTAGTATTAGTATAGCAGTAGCGCGAGCAGAGTAGCAGTAGCAGTAGTAGTAGTATAACATACATAGTAAGGCAGGAGAAGTATATAGTCGTGTATTAGTGTAGTTGAGTAGTAGCAGTAGCAGTAAAGTAGTAGTAGTAGATCTCAGCGTGTGTGAGTGCGTATATAGTACAGCATAGTATGTAGTGAGTCAAGTAGTGCAGTAGTGAGTAGTGAAGTAGCATAGTAGCATAGCGTCGAAGTAGTTCAGTAGCAGAGTAGTAGTAGTAGTATTAGGCAGTAGTAGTAGCAGTAGTCGTAGAGTCGTAGTAGTCGTAGTAGTAGTTATTAGTAGTAGTCAGTAGTAGTAGTCGTAGTAGTAGGTATATTAGCAGTATTAGTAGTAGTAGTAGTCTAAGTAGGTAGTCGTAGTAGATTATTAGTAGTAGTAGTAGTAGTAGTAGTAGTGTAGTAGTATGTAGTAGTAGTAGTAGTAGTAGTATTAGTAGTATAGCAGTAGTAGCAGGCGAGTAGCAAGCAGTAGTAGTAACAGTAGCAGTATCAGTAGTAGTAGTAGTAGTTAGTAGTATTAGCAGAGTGTAAGTAGGTCGTAGTAGTAGTAGTAGTAGTAGTAGTAGTAGTAGTATTAGCAGTAGTCGTAGTAGTAGTAGTCGTTAGTGAGTAGTAGTCGTATAGTAGTAGTATTAGCAGTAAGTAGATTAGCGAGTAGGGTAGTATTAGTAGCAGTATAGTGTATTACAGTAGCTAGTGAAAGTCCGTAGTAGTAGTATTAGCAAATAGTCGTAGTAGTAGTTAGTCGTAGTAGGTCTATATATGTAATTGCGAGTAGTATTAGCAGTAATAGTAGTAGTAGTCGTAGTAGTAGTAGTATTAGCAGTAGTAGTATTAGCAGTAGTAGTAGTAGTAGTAGTATTAGTAGCAGTAGTAGTAGTATTAGCAGTAGTAGTAGTAGTAGTAGTAGTAGTAGTCGTAGTAGTAGTATTAGCAGTAGTAGTAGTAGTAGTAGTAGTAGTAGTAGTAGTAGTCGTAGTAGTGGAACATTTTCCCTCAGTACATGCTCCACATTCATGAATGCACTGAATTGAAGCCGGATTCAAAGAGAAAAGTCTCATCTTCAGTCCATAAAAGTCCTTTACTAAACGATATTATTATTATGAGTGTTTTATTACGGCGGTGTTTTGACCACACTTATCTGGTTGGTTGAGTTCTTCTGAAAGTCCTTTTTGGGCTAACGTTTCCACGGGGAAATTAAACTGGAAATGTCAGGGACCAGACTCATTAGAAGAGGAATATGAAGCTAAACAGCGAGCAGTTCTTTTGGACGTCGAAATGAAAAAAAAGGCGAATTACATCTGCAAAAAGAAAACCTTCCGCCCACTTCACACATGCACCAGGAAATCCAATTCGGACTCACAAATGCGCGATCATTTCAATATCCTGCCGGCTTTATATATGCACATAGCGAATACCTGTGAAAGAGGAGAAGTATGAATTCTTAAGTATGAATTTGTCATGTATTTCCATCTCGTGAGCAGAGAACATTTTGCATTGATTGGACCGAGGCAGAGTCAAGGTCGGCGCAACAAATGAGACCTTGGATTCAGGTTTACAAGGAGAACTAGTCCAGGTTTATTTCAGACTAAATGCTGTTTTAAATCTAAAATATGATATTGCGATTTATTGTTGCAGTTGGGCACAGTATCTTGCTCAGTTTCACATTTTACAGTTCACTTATTATGCAAAATGTACTTTATTGAGCTTTTTACCAGGTTTTATTGTGGTCTTTGTCAAAAACATACCTGCAATTTTGCTTCATTCGCGCTTGTTTTTTTCGTTAATCCTGTTGAGTTTCATTGTTCGTTCACACTGTCGACAGCAGAGGGCGCTCCGATGCCTATATCATTGGAAACGACACTATTTTAAGTTTGAGATTTGCGAAATATCAATGCCGATGTCGCCAAGAGCAAGTTTGAAAGCCAATTAGAGCCAACAACATGCGGATTATGTCCACTTTAAAGTCATGTATTTGCTTTTTAGTCGTACAATGAGCAAATGATCCCCATCCATCTCTTTGTATGACGACGCATGAACTCCAGAGCTGTCACATTAATCACCATCGAGTAAAAAAATGTCAATTTGAATAATAGCAATTAGCACACCACAAAACTTGCTATTAAAATGTTCTCTGCCAAAAAGAAAATCACCTGTAAAAAGGTTTTGTTCTGTTTAAAATGTTCTTGGATGAGTTTAAAGACAGAAAAACACTCAAATGAGATGGCCAGACCAATGCAAACACAAGGCAGTGGTTGTGGTTGCCAGATGCGCTGCAGGGGGACTTGTGATCTGGAGCAGACAGTGAGGGACCCTGTTTTTATCCGAGAGCCACCATCTTAAAATACACCCAAACCACTGGGGACTGGGTTATGGGGACTTTTAACAGTTCTCTTTCGTAAGACATTTGCTTAACACCACGGCTGCTGCTGGCATTTGGTGTTTTTTTTATATAAAATGTTCTTCAGCTGATGAAGAGGAACAATATGTGGACTGAAGACCTCTTGTGTGTTTCATTTGAGCTTTTAGCACTTTCACAAACTGCATATTTCTCTTCACAAATTGGATTTAATTACAAATCCGCCCTGTCTAATTAAACTAGACATAAATTAGTTTAATAAACAATTATTATTATTATTATTATTATTATTTATTTTATTTTAAATATTTTTATGTTTGTTTTGTGTTTGATTTATTGTTTGATTTAATGTTTTTAATATTTTAATGTTGTTAATAATAATAATGATAATAATAATAATAATAATAATAATAATAAAAACACACAACAAATACACAACAATGAGATACTATAGATATTTATTATTTCATTATTTTTTTATTTTATTGTTTTATTATTGTATTATTCTATTTTATTGTTTTATTATTTTATTATTTTATTGTTTTATTATTTCATTATTTTATTATTTTATTGTTTTATTATTTTATTGTTTTATTATTTCATTATTGTATTATTTTATTGTTTTATTAGTTTATTGTTTTATTATTTTATTGTTTTATTATTTCATTATTTTATTATTTTATTGTTTTATTATTTTATTGTTTTATTATTTTATTATTCTATTTTATTATTGTTTTATTATTTTATTGTTTTATTATTTCATTATTGTATTATTTTATTGTTTTATTATTTTATTGTTTTATTATTTTATTATTTTATTATTTTATTGTTTTATTATTTTATTGTTTTATTATTTCATTATTATTTTTAACCACAAAAGCTTTGGAAGCCCCTTCTTGCAGGAAAAATGATTATCGTGTTGAGCCAAACCTTTACAAGCAGCCATAATGTATTAACACATAAAACAATGACACGTGCTTTTTCCCGTTCTTCTTCTCCTACTTCATTATCAGTTTCTACTTCTGTTTCATTCGAACGACGTCGACGTCTTTGAGCTTGTTACCGAGTTAAAACTATATTCCATCATCAAAAAACACGGCCAGAGTTCTCTTTTTGCTTCGTTAATCCCGTCTCGCGTCTTTCTGTGAGAGCTCAGAAATCAAACGCTTAAGTCCACGAAGCGTCGCCAAACTGGCTCCGATAATGACGTCCGCGTTGCTAAAAGGCTGTTAAAGTGTTTATGCTCGTGCTCGTAGAAAGAGCTCTAACACAACTCTAATGGCTGAAAATATTACCCTTGCTTTTAAATGGCGTTATTTTAAGTTCTGAAGTACGAAAAACAACTAACACGATGACCAAAAGTGCGCTTGGAAGCCATTAAAGGTAAAAAAGAAACGCATGATCTGTCTTGGAACCTGACTGTGGGATTAGTTCGACCTTCTCTCTTGAACCTGAAGGCTTTTTAGTGTTTGAACCCCGGCTCCTTCTCTCGTTGCAGCCGCTGAAGCTTCACTGCGATCTGTGCAGCGTCGTGTCCAGCTCGGGTCAGATGCTGGCCCAGGGTCTCGGCGCCCAGATCGACCGCTCGCCCTGCATCTGGCGGATGAACAACGCTCCCACGCGCGGGTTCGAGGGCGACGTGGGACACCGGGCGACTTTGAGGGTGGTGTCCCACACGAGCGTGCCCCTGATCCTGCAGAAGCCCCAGTACTTCTTCGGACAGTCCAACGACACGGTCTACGTGGTCTGGGGCCCTCTGAGGAACATGAGGAAGGACGGGAAGGGGATCGTGTATAACATGTTGAAGCAGGCGGCGGAGAATTACCCACACGCACAAATCTACGTGACGACGGAAGAGAGGATGAACCACTGCGACATGGTGTTCAAGAAGGAGACGGGCAAAGACAGGTGAGAGGGTCCCACGTGTCGCCCCCAAATATGCGGTTTAAATCTCTTTCCCGTACGAGACTTTTACTTGCATTGTTTTAACTCATAGACCACCCATTTCCAAAGGTGATCTTGCCCCTCTGAATGAAATCAGATAAATCACCAAACATCTCAGCGCCTTTGGCCCAGAGCCGTCCCAAGGATTTGGTTGATTATTCCTTTGCTTCTGTGTTAGAACATCACGAGGTGTAAAAGAAGAGGTCAAATCCTGTTCCATTGAAACCCGGTCCAGATCCACGTTTGTGCCAGCGTTTTCATGGTTTCATTTGGATTCATCCAGTTTTAAGTCCACTGCCACCCAAGTCTGAGAAGACGTTTATTTTATTAATATTCTTTTTTCAACTGTATGTATTTAGTTTTGTTTTCTTTTTGTTTTTTTTTAAATGCATTTACAAATACAAAACAGTAACAATAATGAGGACAATAAGAACAAAAACAGCTGAAGACAAGACAAGGACAACAGTCTAGAAACGTCTGAGCGGGCGAGTGGTGTTGTGGTGCTGTGGCGTGCATATACCCCGCTTGTGTGTACACGTGTAGTGCGTGTGTGGTGTTGTGCGTGTGTGTGTGTGTGCGGTGTGTGGTCGTGTGTGTGTGTGCGTGTGTTGTGTGTGTGCGTGTGTGGGTGCGTGTGTTGGTGTGCGTGTGTTTGTGTGTGTGCGTGTGTGGGTGTGTGTGTGTGTGCGTGTTGTGTTGTGTGTGCGTGTGTGTGTGTGTGTGCGGAGTGTGTGTGTGTGTTGCGTCTGGTGTGGTGTTGTGTGTGGTTGTGTGTGTGTGTGCGTGTGTGGTGGTGTGTGTTGTGTGCGCTGTTGTGCGTGTGTTTGTGTGTGCGTGTGTGTGTTGTGTGCGAGGGTGTGTGTGCGTGTGTGTGTGTGTGTGTGCGTGTGTGTGTGCGGTGTGGGTGTGTGTGTGTGTGCGTGTGTGCGTGTTTTTGTGGTAGGACTGTGTGTGTGTGTGTGTGAGTGTCTGTGTGTGGTCGTGTGTGTGTGAAAATGTGTGCGTGTGTGGGTGGTGGGTGTGATGTGTGTGTGTGCTTGTGTGCGTGATTGTCTGTGTGTGCGTTGCTTGGTGGTTGTCGTGTGATGCGGTGTGTGTGTGATGCTGTGCTGGTGGTGTTGCGTGGGGTGTGTTGTGTCGTGCGTGTGTGTTTGTGTGCTGTGATGTGTGTGCGTGTGTGCGTGTGTGGTTGTGTGTGGCGGGGTGTGTGTGTGTGCGTTGTGTGCGTGTGTTGTGTGTGCGTAGTCATGTGTGTGTGTGGGGTGTGTCGTTATGTGTCTGTGTGTGTGTGTGCGTGTGTGGCCAGGTGTGTGTTGTGTGTGCGTGCGTGTGCGTGTGTTGTGTGTGCCGTGTGTGTGTGTGTGTGTCGCGAGCTGTGTGTGTGTGGGCGTGTGTGTGTGTGTGTGCGTGTGGGTGTGCGTGTGTGGTGTGTGTGTGTTGTGTGCGTGTGCGTGTGTTTGTGTGTGCGTGTGCATTTGTTTGTGTCGTGTGTGTTCTTTGGTGTGTGCGTGTGTGCGTGTGTTGCGTGTGTTTGTGTGCGTGTGTTTGCGTGTGTGTGTGCGTGTGTCGTGTCGTGCTGTCTGTGATTCGCCATTGTGTCGCTGATGTGTGCCCGTGTGTTTGTGTGGTGCGTGCTGTGTGTTGTTTGTGTACGTGTGGTAATCACCGTGTGTGTGTTGTGTACGTGTGTGGGTGTGTGCGTGTGGCTGTTGTGTGTGTGCTGCGTGGATTTGTGTGTGTGTGATGTGTGGATGGATGTGTGTGTTGTTGTACAGTGTTGGGTGTGGTGGGGCTGTGTAGTGTGCATGTGGGTGTGTTCTTGTTTGTACGAATGTGCTGAACGCAGGGTGTGTGCGTGCGGTGTGTGCATTTTGTGTGTGTTGCGTGTGTTGTGTTTGTACGTGTGTGGTGTGTGCGTGGACTGTGTGATGTGCCATGGTGTGTGTTTGTACCGTAGTGTGGGTGTGTGGTGGACTGTGTCTGTGTTGCAATGTTTGTGATGGTGTCGTGCGTGTGTGTTGTACGTGTGTGCGGTGACATGACTAACGTTGGATCGCTGTGTGTGTGCATGTTTGTGTAGTGTGTGTGTGTGTTTGTCGTTGTGGGTGTATGCGTGGCTGTGTGTGTGCATGTTTGTGTGCTGTGTTTGTACGGTGTGTGGGCTGTTGTGCGTGGCTGCTGTCGTGTGCATGTTTGTGTGTGTTGTGTTTGTACGCGTGTGGGTGTTGGCAGTGGCTGTGTGTGTAGCATGTGTGTGTGTGTTTTGCGTGGTGTGTGTTTGTAACGATGTGTGAGGGACTCATTGCTGTCAGTGGATGTAGTGGTGTGTGTGGTATGAATGTGTGTATTTGTACGTGTGTGGGTGTGTGCGTAGGTTGTGTGGTGTGTTTTGTACGTGTGTGGTGTGTGCCGTGAATGTGTGTGTGGTTTGTAACAGTGTGTTGGGTGCACTTGGATGCTGGTGTTTTGTACGTGTGTGTGGTGTTGGCTGGATGTGTCGTGTGTGTGTGTGTGTGTGGATGTGTGTGTATTTGTACGTGTGTGGGTGTGTGCGATGTCGTGTGTTGTAGTGTGTGTGTGTTCATTTGTGCATAGTGTGTAGCGTGATGTGTGTATGTTATTTGGCATATGTGTTGTGAGGTTGTGTGTGTTCATTTGTGCATATGTGTGTGTGAGTGCGAATGTGGTGTGTGTATGTTCATTTTGTGCATATGTGTGTGTGAGTGCGTGTGTGTGTATGTTCATTTTGCATATGTGTGTGTGAGTGCTGTGTGTGTGTATGTTCATTTGTGCATATGTGTGTGTGAGTGTGTGTGTGTTCATTTGTGCATATGTGTTGTGTGAGTGCGTGTTTGTGTGTGGATGTTCAATTTGTGGCATATATGTGATGTGTGTGTGTAGTGTTCATTTGTGCATGTGTGTGTGTGTGTGGTGTGTTGTGTTATGTTCATTTGTGCATATGTGTGTGTGAGTGCGTGTGTGTGTATGTTCATTTGTGCATATGTGTGTGTGAGTGCGTGTGTGTGTATGTTCATTTGTGCATATGTGTGTGTGAGTGTGTGTGTGTGTTCATTTGTGCATATGTGTGTGTGAGTGCGTGTTTGTGTGTATGTTCATTTGTGCATATGTGTGTGTGAGTGTGTGTGTTCATTTGTGCATGTGTGTGTGTGAGTGTTCATTTGTGCATGTGTGTGTGCATGTGTGTGTGTGTGTGTGTGTGTGTGTGTATGCATTCAAACAGTAAAAATGTGTCACATCATCATTACCATCGTCACATATATTGTTGTACATTTAGATAAAGTTATCTTTTAAAATAGCAATCATTATATACCACTCCCTCTCTATAGATAATATATACACACACACACACACACACACATATATATATATATATATATATATATATACATATACATACATACATACGCATAGATAGATATAACATATATGCATATACATACAGTACATATACGTGTCATACTTTTTCTTTTTTTCTGTGTTCTTTGGGGCATCTCTGTCCCACAGAGACCCCCTCTCGTCGGTCCAGCCTGTGTGTGTTTGGGTGTGTGTACATTTCCCTTACTACTCTGTGGTGCATTAAAAACACAGGAAATGAGAAGACATTTATCTACTCTGGGCTGTGTAAGCCTTGCCCACCGGCCGGAGCCCCCTGACAATAGGCTGTGCTGTTTATCTGTTTGTTTCCACTGTCTAAGTTCCCCCTGTAACTAATCTTCTTTGTTCCCCTAACAACCCTGTAATGGACCATATCAATCCTATTGTTCGCTGACTGCAGCTCACTCATCACTGATGAGTACCTGATTGGCCTCTGCCTGAGCTGTGAACAGCTGTAGACCACCTGTAGATGGAACCTTAAACCTCCAGTTCTGTTCCAAGAGGATTTATTTTTGCTCTTTCAAACCATCTCTGCTCCTGCTTAGAACCTTCACCTCGCTGGCTTCAAACGAGTGGTTTGTGGCGCTCCGCTGTCCCAAACTCGCTGGCCTTCTGTGTTGATAAAGCCTCTGAAAGTCATGTTTCACACCTCTGTCCTCGCACAGGCCAGAACATTCCCGCAAACCTTTCCATTTGCTGCATTCATCTGGCAGACGTTATCGAGCGCTGTAGCAACGCTAAAAATGTCCAACTTCGGGGGCACTTTTGAACGTACCTGCTCACCATCAGCACATCCATCACTTTTTGGGTGAATTGTTTTCAAAGGCGTGGATGCTGTCTCTGTCATGAGTTTATTCACTGCAGTGGACCAACGCAATATTCGGACCCTCTACTCACGGTTCTTATTCTTTTCTCTTAGTGTCGCAGACCATTGTTGTCTCTGGGTGATTAGCGTCAGAGCGAATGTGTTTGCAGTTTATCTAATCTAATCCAAAAACCTAATCTACAAAAGAGATCTTCAGTGACAAGCAGAACTTTCTGAGATTTCTTCTGCGTCTCCAACTCCACGTGTCATTATTTTCACATTCCCCATCACCTTTCTTCTCCCCCTGCGTTCCGTTCCTCAGCAGAAGAAGACAGGCGCCGACAGCTCCGCGTATTTATTTGTCTTTGGCACGCGCTTCATCCGCCGCGCCGGTTTCTATTTTCCCCTCTGATAGATCCGCGCCTCAGCCGTTCGACGTTCGCGATTCTCCTCACTCCCGCGGTATCGACGCGGCTTCCATTCTCATGCTGCAAGTGTGCGCCGCGGCCCCTCCGTCAGCCCGCCGCGGAAGTCCGAGAGAATGCGCGCTCCACGAGTTTGGAAAACGCGTCTGATCGCGCGGTGTCTCTGCCAGCGATCGGATTTATGAGCGGATTTGATTGGTTTTTTTTTCCATGAAGATTCAGTTCACGGTGTAGATTTGAAACCGGTCCAGGAGCATTAACGTTTGGGGGAACTCTGAACTGCACGAAGCACATTTCAGAACATCTTTGTTGAGGTCTGAACTACACTTTGCAGAATAAGACCTCGTGGAGACGCAGCGAGAATTTGCTACAGAAACGATATTACCATCCGACTTGTGCTTTGAATTAAACATTTAAGGCGCATTCACTCTTGTCCTTCTTGTTGGGTCCTGGTTTTGGATCGCAGTTTAGTCCAGATGTAGATGGTTCGGTCCTGTTCAAGTCCTGGTTTAGTCCCGATCCAGTCCAGGGTTGGCTCTGAATTTAGTCCCGGTTTAATCCCAATTTCATTTGAATGACACATTTTCTATATTCGTGCCAAAATGTGTGGTATTTTTTTAACATTTTATTTATTTGATTGGGACACGCCCTAAAACTGTCTGTCCATCCCTTAGGTCATCGTGATTGTTCAGGTCACAATATATCAGAAGAAACAAACAATAATAACAATTTTAGAAGCTCTTTTTGTCACATTTAACTTGATTTTGTCTTTCAGAAAGCACATTTTTGTAAAGTCAGACACGAGAATGAAAGAAAATGAGAGATTTCACCGTTGTGCGGTCGCAGTCTCAACAATCGCCAATAATCGTTGAATCGTGATGTTTTTTCCCCCCCAAAATAACCGCATCGCGAACATTTGACATCGCGACGTCGTTACAATCCGCGGGTTTCAGAACCGTGACAAACGAGGATCGTCGCCATCAAAACGTGGCACGACAACCGGACGCGAAAACCCGCGCATACTGAGCGACCACAGGCAGCGCCCCCTGCTGGTGTGTCACGATTCAAGACGCTCACGTGAACATGGCGCTGGAGCGACGCCCGGGCCATCCGAAGTCCGCCCGTTATTACTGGGGCGTGCGCTCGGGTCCCGTCGCGTGGAAGTGGCGCTTAACGAGGTGTCGATGTCTCTTAAACGGCCCGGAGGCGCTCGGCCTGGCAGCGGCGCGGCTCCGGGTGCGACTGAAGAACGCGAAGGTTAAAAGAGACGTATTTCAGCGCGCACTAAATCGCCCGCGAACGGGAGAAAACATGCCGACAGACGAGCCGTAATAAGCAACAACCACCCTGACATTTGGCGTATAATGAGCGCCGCACCGCCGCGTGTACTGTGTGGGATTGTGCGTGACGTTGTGAACTTTCCTCCTCGCTACTTGAGAATAATGAGTTTGTTGCGCGATCGGATAGAGTTGGAGATGCGCTGAAATGTTCTGATGGCCCAGAGTGCAATTCAGACGCGGTTAAATGAGATTATAATCGAGGCACGGCAGAGGCGGACCAATGGGAGGGCAGAGGCGGACCAATGGGAGGGCAGAGGCGGGGCAAACGTCCGAGGTTGTGCACAGAGGATGGCAAACCACGAGACTAGCAATCGTGTGACGGGGCAAACTCCTCTCATGAGTGCACGTTTGTGGCAGTGCTTTACTTTGACATGCAGGGGGCGCTCCACAGAGGACTGATAAGCCATGTTTCCACTTTGGTGCGGGTTCAAAAGTGCCTCCTCTGTCTTAAATGAACAGTAACGGCCCGTTTGACGTGCCTATGACAGGTCGGACGACTCACGAAAATGCAGTTAAGATAAATTCACTTCCTGTTTGTAATTGATGACATCACACGAGGAAATTACCCAGAAAACACTGGGCAAAAACTCATCTAATGCCACAGTTTTTTTTTATTTGATGACTAAAAATATGTGAGAGCGACTTTATTTTGTTGAATTCATGTTTCGAGAGTCAAAAAAGTTGTGTAAATTCTGCATAAACTTTGACAGGAAGGAGTGTCCCTGGTGTGATGTCACTTCCTGTCATTTTCTTCAGACAAACGCCACCTCGATTGGTTTAAAACTATCTTTTCTATGTACGACAGGAATAAATACACCAAATAAAGTCAAAATTCGAAAATCATGAAAAAGCTGTCAAAGGCACTTTTTAAGCGGCGGACCCCGTGAGGTAATCGTTTCCAAAGTGGTCTGGCCCTCTTGGAACGCAGGCCAAAACAAGACGCCAAGCAGCAGGTCGAAACAGAGGTGAATCATTTCTCGCCAAACGCCGACTCGATCTCGCGACAAACCGCACGCTTAGCAAAGTTAGCATCAGCTGTTAGCATCAGCTGTTAGCATCAGCTGTTTCCTGTTTAATCGACGCAGAAAAACAAAATATAATAATCCAAACAAAATGCGTCAAAAGGGAGATTCAAACGGCGCGTGGACGTGACGTAAGTGCAGAAAAAAACTGACAATAAACCGGAAGTAGTTTCTCGCTCACTGTAGCTTTAGCCACGTCCCGCAGCACACACAAAGTGCATGAACCCAATCGAACCCAGGCGAGCCGCTCCAGAGGAACAAAGCCGGTCAGGAACTAAATTAGCAGTCGCTCGGTTCCACTTTTGCACCCGTTAATCTTTATTCAAACGCAGAATGAACACGCGAGACAAAAGCGCTAAACTTCCACTTGATTATGCCAATACTGCACACGTCCGGCCTGCGTCACCCCTTAAAGTCGGGACAATTTTTCGCGCGGGTCCCCGAGAGAAAGGCGGGGGCTTAATGAGTGCTGGCATTTTGGTGTAGGCACGGAGCTCATCTTCTTTTGCTCATTCCTGCCGCTCCCGCCGGCGACCCCCCCACCCCCCCTGCCCCCGTGCCGCGTGTCCTCGCCGCTTTTTCGCCTTCTGAAGAGGATTAACGCGCGCCGTAATGGGCAAGAGCGACCACTCCCATTGTCTGTCCCTCATTCGGAGCGCGGAGGTGCACGTCGGCTGTGATGTAGGCGGCCATGTTGGGGTGGTGTAGGTTCACGGAGCACATGCGGTGATAGGAAAAAGGGCGGGGGATCTCATTACAGGAGTTAATCCTCGAGGCGGAATGCACAGTTGCTTCTCTTTACTGAAGAGAAAGCGAGACCCGGCGGTGAAATGTGATGAAAACAAGTCTTTCCAAGTTCGAGGAAGCAACAGCGACAAGTGCAGTTTTTGTTTGCCGAAGTAGATCTGATCATCTTGTCACTGGAGCCGCCGCGCACACGTTTCGGCCCCGCGTGTTTTTGAAGAAGAAGTATTGGCGAGTTGGAGAACAGAACGTCTCGATGATTTCGTAGTTCATCGTCATTTGTTTGATCTACTGGAAACACGATGATTAATCAGGCCCGGAAAGGTCTGGTTTCAGGTCCGAGTAGCGCCCCCGATGGGTGAATATCCTTTAAAATGAAGGCTTATTGTTACAAAAACGAGTATCAAAACAAGATACACGTGTGAACATGTACATTCTACTATTACACACAAAAAAAACATGGCATTTGCGTTGTGCTTTGTGATCGTTTTACGGTGTCAAATGCAACGTCTATTATTTGTTTTTACCGTTAGAGACGTCGCTCCTGAGAAACAGAAAGGCCTCACGCGGTTTGAATCTCCGTTTGAGACCTCACGATGAAGTTAGACCACTGAAGGAAGCGGTGTCCAGGCTGTAGTCAACCTTCTTTCTACCTCCGTCCCCCCCCCTCTTCTCTCCCTCCCACTCCCTCCCTCTCTGGTGGGGACACGTAGCAGGTCAGTGCAGTGCGGGTGGCGGAGCAATAAAGTGACAGAGTGATTTAGGAGCTGCGCCGCAGAGAGGAGCCTTATCTGAGGGCGCTAAGGGGGCCACGCCGATACTGTCCCATGAAGAGAGAGAGAGAGAGAGAGAGACGGGAGCGATATGGGGGGGCAGAGCGAGAGAAGAGGGCGGTGGAGGGGACGGCGAGAGGATATTTACTGGCGAGCTGACACTGCCCCGCGAAGAGAAACAGAGAGGAGAAGAGAATGCGAGAGGATAGAGAAGGAGCAAAGGAGAAAAAGAAAGAGCGGGGAAAGAGTAGGGAAAGGGGTGGAAACAAGAGAGAGAGACAGGAGGGAAGGGACGTGAAGGGAAGAAGAAGACGATGGCAGAAGCGGGAGGAAAGACAGAAGAAAGAGAAAGAGGAGAAAGGGAAGGGAGTGGCCAGAGCGAGTACGAGGGGGGGATTGAGAAGAGAGAGAGAGAGAAGAGAGAGAGAGAGGAAACAGAGAGGAAGGTCCCGACAAGCAGTGGAAGGAAAGACAGGACAGAGGAGAGGAAAGAGAAGGGACAAAACACAAAAGTGGTGAGAGAAGGGAAGAAAGAGGGAAAAGGTGCGGAAGAACAAGAGAGGGAGAGAGAGAAAGGAGGAAGGAGACGTGAAGGGAGGAGAACAGCTCATGCAAGGAAAGAGAGAAAGAGGAGATAGAGGCAAAGAGAGAGAGAGAGAGAGAGAGAGAGGGAGAGAGAAAGGAGAGGAAGGTCAGACAAGCAGTGGCAAAGACAGGACAGAGAGAGGAGAGAGAGAAGTGATATATCATGGGCGATATTTAGACAGAGAAGGGTGAAACAAGGAGGAAAGAGGGAAGAAGACGGAGAGAAGAGGAAAGGGAGAGAGAGGGGAAAGAGAGAGAGAGAGAGAGAGAGGGAAGAGAGAGGAGAGTGGAGAGAGTTGTGGACGCAGAGGAAGCCCAGAGCTCGGGGGCACGGCTGATAACGGTTTCCAGCTCCGACACGAATCCTGCTCCGAGGATCTGTTCTCTCTCTCTCTCTCTCTCTGGGCTCCGGCTCCAGGTCCGCGTCTGCCACAATCTGCTCTGAAATATGATATAAACTGAACCGGTGCAGCAGGACCCCCAGAGTACACACACAACCCCCCCCACACACACACACGAGACGTTACCGAGACAACGTGGAGTTTGCAGAATTAAGACGGCAGCGAAACACCTGCAGTACAAACCTGTCTCCTGTCAATTGTCTTATCAATTATAATATCCTTTGAATGGGATAATTAACGCAATTAAGTGGGATTTGTGCTCATGACGACGCAGACGAAGCTGTTCAGCAAATAGAGAAATAAATAAATGGATTATTAAAGTCATTATTTGGGGCGGGTGGGGCTTCTTCTTCTCCGCCCAAAACGGTGCCAACAGATACAATGTTATGTCGAAATAAGTGTCCTACAATGTGAATCGCGGCAGTTAGTTTCATTCAATTCACGCCAATTCTGGGAAATAATAACGACTGAAGATAACACAGTTTAATCAAAGAAATGTCCCAAAAAAAAATCACTTGATAAAATGAGCGAAACAACCTTCGATTAGAGCGTAAATCAAACATATTAACTTAAATGTACAATCTCAAAATGATGATCGTCGTGTTCATTTTGACCCGTCTGGTATCGTAAGTCTCTGTCTGAGTCCGTCTCTCTCGCGGGGGGCTCTGGAGGCTTCTGTGTAATTAGAGGAGCGTTCCATCGCCGCCGTTTGTCTTTCCAAACTCTTCGTTATAATCTGCGCCGGTGGCCGACAGCGGTTCGGCGTGTTCCGCTGTCAATCTGCGCGGGGGGGGAAATCTCACGAAATGTCCTCCTCCTCGGTTGTTCTGCTGGGAATAGGATCAGCACCACGGACAGTTACGTCGTCATTATGGGTTTGTATTGTTCTTTAGCGTTAGAGAAATGGTAAAAAGCCAATTTCATGGACGTTATTTAGAAAGTTCAAGACAATTTGATGTGTCTGACGGAATCTTTTTTTATTATTATTATTATTATTTTGACATTCTTTGCTTCACTATATTCAGCATGTAGTATTTATGAAGTGTTTGAGTGTTTCTACATACAGTATAAAGCGTCTTAAAATACAGTTTTTGTCCAAATCATTTTACTCTACACATGGCACAAGCGTTTCATTACCTGAGAATATATATATTTTGTCTGTCTTTTAAACAAATGCAGTTGTCTTGCTCACTGTGTGGTGAATACATCAATTAATTACAGATAAAACTCCTGTAATTTGATGTGTCTCCTCTGGGCCTCATAGCGTTGTTTACAGTCCATAAACCTGATATAAAATGAGGCTCAGGGCATCGACCGAAAATGATAAAATAGACAGTTTCATTTACTTGGCCGAGGGAACAGTGTGAACAGTCAGAGATGCAAAACTGTTCAAATGTCGGCTGTGGAGAGCGTCGCTGATACGATCCGTTCTCCTGAAGATTATGCACATGTTTGATTCATGCTTTTAAAGACACGTTTTAACACATTTCTGCTGGATTTACATAACATTGTCTGAATATTCTAATCGGGATTCAAAAAAACTCAGATCTAATATGTCAACTTCTAATGAGTATGTTCATCACAAATATGAATATATTCTGAATATATTAACATTTTTCTAGACAAAAACTGAAGTAGCCGAGCCAGTGGTGCAAAGTAACAAGTCAAGTCTTTACCCGAGTCATTTTTAAAGGATACTTTTTGCTTTACATTACATTTACATGTTTTAACTGGACTGAAATGTAAAGTAATACGTTTGTAAGAATTAAAGTTAAGGTTATTTGTAACACATTCATGGTGACATTCTGCATAAACGTTCACTAAAATGTATTTTAATCGCTTTCGTTGACCAAAATTTAACATCGTGCTTTATCAAAATCTCAACATTTTAACACTCTTAAAGTACATTCTGAAACGGGTACTGTGCTACTTTTATTGAGTATTTAGTTCCCCTGTATCTGCACTTCTACTTAAGTAACAAAATGGAATAGTTCCACCTCTGAGCTTAGCATCAGGGGAACAGTTAGCGTTCCTCTGACGTCTGGGCTCCACTGGCCTTTTCCGTCCGCTCTGAGAAGACCCCCGGCACCACCTGCACCAAATTTCGACCGATTTCGACCCCGGCGCGTTTCCACCCGCGCGACCTCTCCCTTATTTCCAGCGGCTTCGTTTAATAAGATAATTTCACAGCAATTACGAGCTCCCAGTACAAAAGTCTAATGTCATTACTCGGTGACAAATCCGCCCCGAAATGAGAGCGCTCCGAGGCTCAAAAAAACAAAACAAAAAAGTCCCTCAGCTTGACGTGGCGGGGAGTACAATGAAGACCCCCGCTGTCTTTTCTCCTACCGCCACGGCTCTGGGATGAGCGTGAAATTACGGTTATGTAGCGATGCGGCAAAACCTTGTTCGAATCACCTCTGCCGAGCGAGAGCAACGGTCATATTATCTGCTCTTTCTTCTCCACTTGACGTCCAATTCACCGAGCAATTATAGATACAGCCGTGTCCGCGCAGCCTGGACGGAGGAGACGGCTCTATGTTCATTTGACGTTAAAGCCGTATCAGTTTTACACCCGTCCGACGCAAAGTCAATGGGTGTTTTCGTTGTGATTCGCAGGGCCAAATGGCAAAGGAGTTCCTGGCATTTTGGTCACGTTAACACAGACAACGTGGCGTAAACACAGAGCTAATGAGTCCCATTTAACACCAAAACAAGTCGTTTATTGCTCCAAAGTCTGACAAGAGGATTAGCTGTAGACTTCTCCTTTAAAAACACCCGATCTGATCAGTGACAGTTTGAAATGATTGGATCTCGATTCGATTAAAATAAAATGAATTGAATGAATTAATCTGTTTTTGACTAATTTGACACTTTGTTTAAACTATAGACAAAACTTAAAGGTCTTTAAAGAGCCTTTTTTGTGCTCATAAAACAATAATCCTCCTTTTTTTCCCTGTAAACGAAGCCCCAGCAGAGGGCGCACTGTGGAATGAAGGAAGCGGGACTAACCTGGACAGCGAGATGAAACGACAAACTCACGAGAATGCATGTGACGCGACTCGCGCCGGTTCAGACCAATCACAGCGCGGCATTGCGGTCTGGGCCTCGACAAACCGCAAACAAACCTGGCCACGCCCACGCACGTACTTGGGGGCCCATTTTACAATCAGAATCAGAATCAGAATCAGGAAAAATATCTATTGCCATTGTCAGTGAATAATTCTTCTGCGATGAGGTGCAACTTGAAACAACAAATATAATTGCAAAAAAATATATATATAGAAAAAAAATAAGGCATGAATAAAAATTGGGTTAACTAAATATGATAAAAAAAAAATGTTATACTAAATCCTTTGACTGAATATATACACACAATTTACAGTTGACAGACAGAGTGCATTATGACTCATTTGTTTCGTTTAAACCTTTGGCTGAATCACCTGGATTCAGTCAAAGGTTCTGATTTGGCGGCTCGTTCCGGTGACGAAAGGCGAAGCGTTTGATCAATATGCAGCGCTCTGTTCAGACGGATGCGGCCTCAGTCTTGCCGCGAGCCGGGGGTTTAAGCCGACGGAAAGCCATATACATACAACAATAAACCACTGGGACCGCGCGTATCCAAAAGGGTTGCTCTGTTAGGGCCTTAAATCTGGTTTAGTGCCGTGTCGGAGCTGTTTTTTTTCCCATTCTGCTGCTGGTTGTAACGTTCTCCCTGGTTTTTAGTGGTCCGAATAAAAAGGAAAACGGACGACTTGAAAGACGTCGAACGCCGGACTCTTAATTTAGCGCGAGGCGTTATGTTCAATCAAGGTTTTCGGTGGGTTTTGTGTGAGATTTTGAGGTCTGTGGGACTCAAACGTTTGACATTTTGCCCAGACCGTTTCAGCCGCGTTTGATAAATAGGCTTGTTCTTGCGTGCGACGTGAGCGCTTCTGGGTCAGGTAGCAATCTGCGGCTCCTTTGCCTGAAATTTCACTCCCCATCAAAAAGCGCCCCGTGAAAGAGTTTGCTCCGAAAAGCGCCCGGGTTGAAATGAGGCGACTTTTCAAGGAACAGGTGGCACATTCGACGGCGCCGCTTTGTTCCAAAAGGCGGATTATTAGGCGAAACCTGCTTATCGCGAGCCGGGGAATCAAAAGGAGTAAAGTGACGGGTTGTTTTTTTTATGTGAAATTGAGTTCAAATGAAAGAATGAGCTCCATCTGCTGCGCCGCAAATATTACAAAATGATTCACAATTGTCCAGGGTGATTGGTGAAAAATACCACCTTACCTCTCCTCTTGCAAAAAGCGTGTAATTGCGTGACAAGCTGCGGAGTCTTCTTCGGGAAATTAATCGGAACGTTGGTGCCACGAGAAAGCAATAATAGATTTTGAGTGTAGTGCACGTATCGCAGCGCTAAACTTATTTATGGAAGCGAGATCTTTGGCAAAATCTTGTGCAAAACTGTCGAGGAAACGGCAGTATTTTTAGATATATAAATTATTTAAACTCGGAGTTTGTTTAAAAAGCGTTACCGTGGCGCCCACATTCTCCCGTGTGAAGATGCGGTGCAGGCAGCAAAGCATTGTGGGTGGTGGAAACAGATGTTCAGACTTTTTTTTTTATGCAAATAACCCGTGGAGAGAGCAAAGGTTTATGTCAGGTTAGATGTTTGTGGAGGGAGATTGAATATATTATGGAGCAGAGGAGAGATAGTGACTGCGCCGTACAACTTAAAGGTGCACAATGTAACTGAGGCTCTTCTTATAGACGTGTGTGTTTTCTGTTCGTACTGACGCCTTATGAAGCCGCACCAGGGACGGGGGCTGCGTGTAGGTAACCCATGTGCTTCCATCTGCAGAAGAACTGTGGAGTCAAGACCATCAGGAGGAGAGAGGGAGGTTCATCTAGAGTAGAGAGAGTTCATCTAGAGTAGTGCGAGTTCATCTAGAGTAGAGTTCATTCTAGAGAGAGTTCATCTAGAGTAGAGAGAGTTCATCTAGAGTAGGGAGAGAGTTCATCTAGAGTAGAAGTTCATCTAGAGTAGAAGAGTTCTAGAGTAGAGATCTAGAGTAGAGCTAGAGAGAGTTCAGTTCATAGTAGAGAGAGAGAGTAGAGTAGAGTAGAGAGAGTTCATCTAGAGTGGAGAGAGTTCATCTAGAGTAGAGAGAGTTCATCTAGAGTAGAGAGAGTTCATCTAGAGTGGAGAGAGTTCATCTAGAGTAGAGTAGAGAGAGTTCAGAGTAGAGAGAGTTCATCAGAGTAGAGAGAGTTCATCTAGAGTAGAGAGAGTTCATCTAGGTGCGAGTTCATCTAGAGTAGTAGAGAGAGTTTCTGAGTAGAGAGAGTTCATCTAGAGTAGAAGAGTTTTCTAGAGTAAGAGAGATTCATCTAGAGTAGAGAGAGTTCATCTAGAGTAGTGCGAGTTATCTAGGTAGAGAGGTTCATCTAGAGTGGAGAGAGATTCATCTAGAGTAAGAGAGTTCATCTAGAGTAGAGAGAGTTTCATCTAGAGTAGAGAGAGGTTCATCTAGAGTAGAGAGAGTTCATCCTAGAGTAGTGCAGTTCATCTAGAGTAGAGAGAGTTCATCTAGAGTAGAGAGAGTTCTTTCTAGAAGTAGAGAGAGTTCATCTAGAGTAGAGAGAGTTCATCTAGAGTAGTGCGAGTTCATCTAGAGTAGAGAGAGTTCATCTAGAGTGGAGAGAGTTTCATCTAGTAGTGAGAGAGTTCTCTAGAGTAGAGAGAGTTCATCTAGAGTATAGAGAAGTAGAGAGAGTTCATCTAGAGTGGAGAGAGTTCATCTGATGAGTCTAGAGTAGAGAGAGTTCATCTAGAGTAGAGAGAGTTCATCTAGAGTAGAGAGAGTTCATCTAGAGTGGAGAGAGTTCATCTAGAGTAGAGAGAGTTCATCTAGATAGAGAGAGTTCATCTGGGTAGAGTATGAGAGTTCATCTAGAGTAGAGAGAGTTCATCTAGAGTAGAGAGAGTTCATCTAGAGTAGAGAGAGTTCATCTAGAGTAGAGAGAGTTCATCTAGGAGAAAAACATGTGAACAGAAGAGAACAAACGCGGATGAACCGAAATATTCGAAAGTAAAAGTAGTCAGACTCAGGATGGTGGTCAAGCTGCTGTACTTCCACGGCGTAGTTGCTCCTTGGACAGCGAAGCCAAAACTGTGGTTTTATTTCTGTTCCGAACAAAAGCTATTTCAAGAGTATGCCATCATATTATCTCCATGGAAACAAGATTGATTGATAGATAAAAAAAGTAACATAATACCTCCAAGAAATAACAGTGTGATAGTGATTTTGCTCATTACCTCTCCACTTTCCAAACTCTGCTGCGTCGTTATCATCACTCATCGTCATGGTTTCAAGCCTTGTACTTTTTTTCCCAATCGCGCCTCGATCCCTCGCCGTGTCGTTTCTGCTCGAACGTTCGCTCTTTAGCATTTGAGTCAGGGAGCGTGCGCGGCGCCGGTGCCAGGGGTACTTAGTCGCGGTGTGAAGTGGACGGCTGCAGATTATGGAGCATGATTCCACAGCTGTGACGTTCACGCAAATGAAAACAGATGAAAATAAAGTGCGGATTTGGAGAGGGCCCACGGGAAACGCCGGCGCCGACACCGAGATCATCAGAACGAGGCTGAAATACTCAACGCGCACCCAGAGGCCCGGTGAGGACAATGTCTAAAAACCACACCGCCACGCCTTGGATAGAGGCTTTTAATGCCTCCATAAACAGCGATATAAAATGTATATTATGATAGTACGGAATGTTCATGGGCAACAAGAGCATCGTCCATCGTGTTGCATTATTCAGACTATATAGAACATTTTTAAAAACATTGGCTTATTGTTAGACAGACTTGGGAGTTCAGCGTGTTCTGGATGAAGTCGAAAACACTGGCAACCGACATTTCCAACTGGATTATTGCCTTTCAGAACCATTCATTTATGTATTTAAGTATGTAATTAGGATTAAATTGGCGTTACGATACGGGAAGTTTCAACCACGAGGGACGGGACGAGGCGCAAGTCCGACAAAACTAGACAAGAGAGTATTCTGATGTAACATAAAAACAGTATGTCACTTTCTGGCGGCGTAACTGTGAGAGGCCGGCGCGCTCACAGTAACGGCTCTTTTTATATACGGTTTTTTTAGCGCAATAAAACCGTCACCAAAAACAGAAAATTTAAGCCTGTTTCCACCACCGCTTTTTTGACTCAATCGTAAGTCAACTCTTCCAAACGTCACGCTTTGCGCCCCACGTTCCGACACCGACGCGCGCCTCTTCTTCTGGCTCTTTAATAACAAGTCTGTTCGCTTCTTTGCCAGATGCTAATTTAGGTCGCGCGGCTGCCACTCAAACCCTGCTACATTTCAGCAATTTGTCCCATTTATTTTTACTTATTCCCTTTGTCTTCTTTCGTCGTCCTCGCCACCTGACGCGCCCTCGCCGCCGCCGCCACGTACCGTCGGGAGAAGGGGGGGGGGGCTCATTTGAAAGGCAGATGCCGCGCGCCGGCAATGGCTCCGCCGCGTCAAATTCGATGTCGGGGTTTTTTTTATTTATTTTCTGGTTATTTCACCGCGGCGTGACAAGTGTGTGCCGAGCTGTGACTAAAACAAGACTCGTTAGAATTCTCGAGCAGATGGGGACAGGCAGGAGAGGACTTTGATAAACAAGGCCTCGGGGGGAGAAGACGCCGCGCAGTTTTGTTGTGCCGTGTCAAATGCGGATGGCTGTCAAAATGCCGACGCTTAAAGTCAAGAGTTGTTGTTTCGAATCGAGTTGAAGTTACACCGTGCAACTTTTCTGACGGGGGTTCCACAGTATGGCATTAAACGTATTTCCTTCACGCCGGAAAGGCTCAAGACAGAAACAGAAAGGAGCACTTTGCGCGCTTTATTACATGGGTTATTAGCGTTTAGAGAGTCAAAAAAATGTGTTTCTTTTGTGTAAATTCTGCATAAACTTTGACTGGAATGAGTGTCCCTGTTGTGATGTCACTTCCTGTCATTTTCTACAGTTTATTTCTCCACAAATACCTGCTCGATTGGTGTAAAACTATCATTTATATGTACAACAAGTATAAATGCGCCAAATAAAGTCAAAATTAGAGAATCGTAAAAACCTGCCATACGCCCTTTAAAATGCCCTTTAAGTTTACTGCAACAGCTTTTGGCTCTTAAAACTTCCCAATGTTCTTTCTGATACTTTTACATTTAGTTCTTCCTGATATTACGCCTCAGGTTAGTTTGTACGGCAACTCAAAATATTGTCTAACTTTGACTGCGCTCCCAGAAAATGTCAAAAATGAATCATGTTGGATTTTGCAAACAATTTCAGATATCGAAATGACACTTACTCCAGCGCCAGCGTAAGTACTGCATGAAGTTGACTCCACAAATACATGTTTTGTCCTTGTGTATTCTGGGCAGCATCTGTAAATAAAGGCGCGGTATCTGCTTTATTAAAGGTGCACTGTGTAGCTTTTCCACCTGCTTATGCTATTGCTTTGCTTGCGTGGTTCCACAGTGTTATGGTGGGACTCAAAATATTGATACGGCAATTCATAAGAACGTGTAAAGTTTTATATTAATCTTAGTCATTCATTGTGCAGATATTTAAATGTTTTTAAATATTCGAGCCTCTAGTGATGCGCTTAAAGACTTATTTCAATTAATCAGTTGTTTGCTTGGATTGCAAAAGCTTTTTTCATGTGAGATTTCTGTCAAATTTGACCCAGACGAGTGTACAAAACAGGCTTTTCGACAAAAACACACAAAATGTACATGTTTCCTGTGTTGTTTTGAGTCATAAAACCTATTTTCTGAGGCCATGGCATGTTTTGGTGCAGATAACAATGACTAAATGACTAAATTAGCTGACTATCATTTCTATACTCGATTGTGATTAACTTCAGCCCTCATAGATTACCAAGAGCACATTTGATCCTCTTTGATTGCTTTTCATGAGAAATGTCCCCTCGTTTTTGTACTCGACCTCCAGAGTCCAGATTGTCGCATGGTTTATTTCCCACAAAGAGCCTGGACTGTCCGCTCTGATGTCCATCAAATCAGCTTTCCAATATTACATTTAGTTCTAAACCACATATTAATCCTTGGTCGAGAGTCGTGTCATAACGTCCCATTCACTTAAACGTCTGTTACGTCACAATCCTCAGCAATCCTCTCTCGTCGTTGTGTCTTCCACTCTCTCTCGTACCTCAATAAGATGTGATTCGGCGGCGCAAGACGATTCGCCCGCGGACAGTAAACGCTGAGTGGTCCAAAATGGTAAAAATAAAGTAAAGGCTCAAGAATGGAGTGAGCCCTCTCTGGGTGAATTGTGTCCCTGAATCAGTGGACACGTAACAGGACCTGTAATAGGACCCGTAACAGGACCTGTAACAGGACCTGCAACAGGACCTGTAACAAAGACCGTAACAGGACCTGCAACAGGACCTGCAACAGGACCCGTAACAGGTAACAGGACCGCAACAGAAATGAACAGGACGTGCCAGGACCTGCAACAGGACCTGCACAGGACCGTAACAGGACTGTAATAGACCTGCAACAGGGCAGGGTAAGGGCACCTGTAACAGGACGTAACAGGACCTGTAATAGGACCGTAACAGGGAAGGCATGTAACAGGCACCTAGCGGACCGTAACAGGAACCCGTAACAGCAGGTACTGTAATAGGAACAGGACCCGTAACAGGACCTGTAAACAGGACAGGCACTGCAAGGGCAGCCGTAACAGGACCTGCAGGAACAGGACGCCGTAACAGGAGCACGTAACAGGACCCGTAACAGGGCATGTTAACAGGACCTGGCAACAGGACCGTAACAGGACTGCGCAACAACCCTAACAGGACCTGCAACAGGACCCTGGAAGTAGATCAGGGCACGTAACAGGACCGTAACAGGCCTAACAGGACCCGTAACAGGACCGTAACAGGACCCGTAGCAGGACCGTAGCAGGACCCGTAAGCTAGGACCCGTAAGGACCTGCAACAGGACCCGTAAACAGGGCCACGTAACAGGACCGTAACAGGGCATGTAACAGGACCTGTAACAGGGCACAGTAAAGGGCTCGTAAGGACCCGTAACAGGGCACGTAACAGGACCCGTAACAGGACCCGTAACAGGAACCCGTGCAGCAGGGCACGTAACAGGACCGTAACAGGACCCGTAACAGGACCCGTGAACAGGACACGTATCAGGGCACGTATCAAGGACGTAAGGGCACCTAACAGGACCCCTGCACAGGGCAGTAACAGGACCTCGTAACAGGACCCGTAGCAGGGCAAACAAGTAACAGGACCCGTAACAGGGCGTGCAGCAGGACCCGTAACAGGACCCGTAACAGGACGTACAGGGCGTGCCAGGGCAGTAACAGGACCGTAACAGGACCCGTAACAGGCCGTAACAGGGCGTGCAGCAGGGCAGTAACAGGACCCGTAGGACCCGTAACAGGGGTGGCAGACGTAACAACCGTAACAGGACCCGTAACAGGACAGACCCGTAACAGGACCCGTAACAGGGCGTGCAGCAGGGCAGGTAATCTAACGGCTCTGTCAGACCAGCGCTCTCGTCAGGCCGAGAATAGACGCTGCAGACGGGTTTAGTTCAGGTTTTTAATATCACAACTACTAAAAACAGAAGCAGATCGTTTTCTTCGTGTCTCATTTTGGCAGGTGAAAAGGAAAGAAAGAAAAATCAATTTTGCTCCTCTCAAATAAAAACGTGGTATTTTATGTATAAAAAATGCTTGAAAATGGATGTTCGGTGTCTATTTATAAAGGAAAATATATTAACTAGATCAGAAAACCCTCCAAATGGGTGAAGTTAAGTTATGATATCAGCTGCAGTAAAGTCTTAGCAAACAAACTGAAACGTTTGCAACTGCGTTGTTTCAGTCAGTGACACATTGTTCCAGCAGCGGGAAAAACCTTTTACCTCTGTTAAACTTATCTTCTTCTCCAGCCCTTTCAGAACAGAAAGGTTACACAGTGCATTCCAAGTGGTTTGGTCCTGGTTTGAGCCCAGTTTAGTCCTCATCTAGACCTGGTTTGGTCCTAGTTTGAGCCCACTTTAGTCTTCATCTAGACCTGGTTTGGTCCTAGTTTGAGCCCAGTTTAGTCTTCATCTAGACCTGGTTTGGTCCTAGTTTGAGCCCAGTTTTGTCCTTATCTGGACCTGGTTGGAGCCCAGTTTTGTCCTTATCTAGACCTGGTTTGGTCCTAGTTTGAGCCCAGTTTAGTCCTCATCTAGACCTGGTTTGGTCCTCTTCTAGTTTAGTCCCTGTTGAGTTGATGTGACGTGTGGAAGTGTGAACAACACTTTAATTACATCGGAAACTGTATTAGCACAAACATTATATGTCACAACCAAACAAGGCAAACACACGTTCCTATGTATATAAATGAGAATACAGTTTTTCTAGCACCCATGGGTGCTCTAAACTTTACTCCACCTAAACATGATAAAAGAGTCTGTCAGATTCAGCCCATCGTCTCGAGTCGCTGTGGAACTAAATAAGCTCAACAGGAGACGGCAGCGGCAGTTAAAATGTCAAATGGTGCTATGGGAGAGGGAGGGGGGAGAGGGGAGGGGGCGAGAGAGAGAGGAGGAGGAGAGAGAGAGAGGAGGAGGGAGAGAGGGGGGATGGAGAGAGGGGCGGGTAGAGTGAGAGGGAGGGAGGTAGAGAGCGGGGGAGGGAGAAGGAGAGAGAGAGAGGGAGGTAGAGAGGGGATGGAGAGAGAGAGAGAGAGGGGAGGGAGAGAGGGGGGTAGAGGGAGACGAGGGGGAGGAGAGTGAGAGGGGAGGGAGGGAGAGAGAGAGAGGGAGGGAGAGAGAGAGGGAGGAGGGAGAGAGAGAGAGAGAGGGAGGAGAGAGGGGGGATGGAGACAGAGGGGCGGGAGAGTGAGAGGGAGGGAGTAGAGGGAGAGAGAGAGGGAGGAGGAGTGAGAGGGAGGGAGAGAGAGAGAGAGAGGGGAGGGAGGGAGAGGGGGGATGGAGAGAGAGCGAGAAGAGAGAAGAGAGAGAGAGAGAGATAGAAAGAGAAAAGAGTGAGAGAGAGGAAGAGCTAGAGAACAAGGCAAGATAGAGGTGAGAGTGATGGAAAGACAAGAGAGACAGGAGGGAGAGATGAGGGGGAGGAAGAGGGGGAGGAAGGAGAGAAAGAGAGAGAGCGGGGGAAAGAGGGAGAGAAGGAAAGATGAGAGAGGGGAAAAAGAAAGAAAGGGAGAGAGGACGAGGGGAGAGGAGAGGGGGATGAGGAGGAAAGGAGAGCCGGACAGTAAAAGAGAGCGAGAGTCCCACCCTGAACCCCCTGAACCTGTGTGAATGTCCAGTGTGTTGGCCCCTCCCACATTCATCGGAGTCACTCCCATTACGCTGCAGAATAAACCATTCTAAACGTGATGAATGTCCGCCCCGCTCTCTCTTACCGCCAGCGAGTCCAGAGTTACAAAAGAACCACGGTTTTGTAAGCCCTTCATCTTCACTCCAAAGCAACTTAAAAAAGCCTTCCGTCGTCATGGAAATAGATGAGTTTTGTGTTTTTGCTACTCATGTCCAGTGTTTATTCACGCGTATTAATTCGTTGATTTTTTATTTTTTTTTACTTTTATAATTATTTTTGGCTTTTTTGTTCAATCACAAAGTCGGATTTTAGCAACACTTCACAATAACTAAACCGTAATTAGTCTTAATAAAGCGTGACAAACAACCTTAAGTCATAATTAAAAAAAATAGCGTATTAAGAGTGATTCAGGCTTGATTTGAGCTACTTTTTTAAGGTGTTAATTATGTAGTCAAGCCTGAATTGTTGTCTTCATTAAGAATCTGCTTCATTAAGACTAATTATTAAAGTGTCATTATTTCAAATATCCATCTCAAACCTGTAAAATGCTCCAAAAAGGTCATATTTTTATTCCCTTTTGTGTTCGGACACGTGAGTTTGGGAACACGCCTGAGTTTGGACAGAATAAATACAAACAGCTTCTTTCCGCCGTGTCCTCGTCTTCACCGGCGCCGGCAGCAAACGCGCACTCGAGCGCTTTGGACGTGTTTTGAGTCCGAGGACGTTTTGTTTCTCATTTCTAAACAAAACTGACACACAAATCTGAGTGATCCCAGAGAGAAAAGCGGAGAAAAGAACAGCAGAGAAAAACAGAAGGTGGAGAAAAGCAGAGGAAAGAAGAAAAGCAGAGGAAAGTAGAGAGGAAAGCAGAGGAAAGTGGAGAAAAGCAGAGGAAAAGTGGAGAAAGCAGAGGAAAGTGGAGAAAAGCAGAGGAAAGGAAAGCAGAGGAAAAGCAAAGAGAGGAAAGAAGAGGAAAGAAGAGGAAAGAAGAAGAAAGCAGAAGGAAAGAAAGGAAAGCAGAGGAAAAAGAAGAAAGGAAAAGAAGAAGAAAGAAAGAGGAAAGCAGAGAGGAAAGAAGAGGAAAGAAGAGGAAAGGAAGAAGGAAAGAGGAAAAGAAAGAAAGAAGAAAGGAAAGCAAGAGGAAAGAAGAGGAAAGAAGAGGAAAGAAAGGAAAGGAAAGAGGAGGAAAGAAGAGGAAAGAAGAGGAAAGAAGAGGAAAGGAAGAAGAGGAAAGAAGAGGAAAGCAGAGAAGAAGGAAAGAAGGGAAAGAAGAGAAAGAAAAGAGGAAAGAAGAGGAAAGAAAGAGGAAAGAAGAGGAAAGCAGAGGAAAGGAAGAGGAAAGGAAAGAGGAAAGAAGAGGAAAGCAGAGGAAAGAAGAGGAAAGAAGAGGAAAAAGAGGAAGCAGAGGAAAGAAGAGGAAAGAAGAAAAGCAGAGGAAGGAAAGAAGAGGAAAGAAAGAGAAGAAAGGAAAGCAGAGAAAGAAGAGGAAAGAAGAGGAAAGAGGAAAGAAAGGAAAGAAGAGGAAAAAGCGAAGAGGAAGAGGAAAGAAGAGGAAAGAAAGAGGAAAGAAAGAGGAAAGCAGAGGAAGAGGAAGAGGAAAGAAGAGGAAAGCAGAGGAAAGCAGAGGAAAGCAGAAAAGGAAAGAAGAGGAAAGAAAGGAAGGAAAGAAGAGGAAAAGAAGAGAAGAGAAAGCAGAGGAAAGAGAGGAAAGCAGAGGAAAGCAGAGGAAAGAAGAGGAAAGCAGAGGAAAGCAGAGGAAAGCAGAGGAAAGCAGAGGAAAGAGAAAGAAGAGAAAAAGAGGAAAGAAGGAAAGCCAGAGGAAAGAAGAGGAAAGAAGAGGAAAGAAGAGGAAAGAAGAGGAAAGAAGAGGAAAGAGGAAAAGAGGAAAGAAAGAAGAAAGAAGAGGAAAGCAGAGGAAAGCGGGGCCATTACACTGAGATTTGAGTGTTTTCCAAGTTTGTGCTTGTAAAGAAATGGAATCCATATCCACTTAGCTTCTTGGCATACATTATTAACAAAAACGATTAGAGGGAGCGAAAGATATGATTGTCATATTTGAATATAGATTTGGACTCTGTAATTTCAGTTATATTAAAACAAATATGTTCATGCCTCAATGTTTTAGTCCAAATAAAGTACAAACGTGGACAAAACTGAGACTAAATCAGGGCTAATCTGCATTTTATTTTTCCAACAGAACATTTCTGCCAGATCTGACTTATAACCCTTCCTGTCTCCATGGAGACAGAGAAGTCTGACGCCATAATGTGTAATATTCAAGGGAAAGCATTAACATATGCATTCATTTCTGTGGGATAGTGACAAAAATGAATGTTTCTATATATTTTTGGAATGTTTTTAATAACAATATTCAGCCGATATTTCCTCAACGCGTCCGGTGCCACACAAAAAGTGAACGGACCATAAAATGAACCACAAAAGTGCATAAATATCACTTTATACCCTTGTTCGATGAGATTACACCAGATGTTTTTGTTCACTTTTTAAGGTCATTTTACATTTCAATAAAAGACGATAAACTCCGTATTTTAATTTCCTTTATCTCCAGAACAACACCGGTGATAATATACATTTTTCAACATTTTCTCTCTACTCTAATATCCATGACGACACCAGAAAAGTTACGTAGTGCTTCTTTACAATCAAGAATAGCTGGAATAACCTTCATTGGCCCAAAGTGTGGAAATTGCCCGGTTTGAAACGTGTTTTTGGAACGCTTCTTGAGATGTACGTCACAGAAGTACAAGTGAAATATATATACACACTCAAATAAACACGCTCAACACAAAATACGCTTCATCCAAATACATCCAGTGCGGTCTAAGAGGAGTAAAATGCTTCTAAAACGATGACTCCGGTTAAGTGCGGTAAACAATCCGGTCACGGTTCAGTGTTTTCCCACGTTTCATATCGTTTCATTTTGACGTTCCCCGTTTGTGTCTGCGCCGCCTGCAAACGCTCACACACTCGCAGTAACACACACGTCTGGGGTCTTTAACCAAATTGGGAGTGAAATTGCATTTAAATCCTGGCTTTGGTAGAAACGTAATGTTTTACTGCGCAGCTGTCACGCCGTTGTTGTTTGGGTGCAGAGAGATTCACAACAGTTACTCTCAGCTCAGTGCCAAACTTAAAGGCTGATTATCTTCACTTCGGCTCTATTTATACTTATGCGCAATTAAAGTGACGCAAAGCCGGCTTTTTTTAAAGCTTTTAACCATATTATAACATTGTTCCCGAATCAAACACATACCTGGAGTGGTATTTTGTTCGGGGAATGCTGTTTTAATAAGTCCTCTCCCGCTGAGCTTCACAAAAAAGCACTCCGTTTCAAATTTCTGTAGCAATCTGGAGCTCTGTTTTCAACTCCATAAATCATCTCCAGACTCGCTCTGAGCATTTCGGCCTCAAATCACGATCATTACAACTGTGTGCTTATGAGGTATGCTAGTTTTTATTTATTTCAACCATTATAATTCCCTCTGCTGCCAGTAGATGGAGTGCTAACACCAATCCCGATGAGGGAACGCCTCACAGACATAAAGTGAGGTGTGCTTTCAGTAGATACATTATTTAAGTGCTAAAACATGAGATTATTATTATTATTATTATTATTTATTTATTTCATAACATATAAAATACATAATCAGGAACAGTTACACAAAGAATGAATGAAAAGAAGAGCAATCTAAGATGCCAAAACAGAGCTACTCCTTTAAACAAAATGATCTGCTTTATTCCTAATTATTATTTTTAAATGCGCATTTGTTTAATTTAGCTGAAATCCCAAAAGTATTTCAACAAAACACATTTATTCTAATTCACAGGAGGAAAAAACCCTCTTCCCCATAGTACACAATACTTATTAAACTCTATTTTTTCGAGGTGCGCTTTCAGTAGATACATTATTTTAAGTTCCTTTAAATACATCTGTCTTTTTATCCTTTTTTTTTTTACCTGTCCCATGCAAAAGCGTGGCTGAAATCAGAAAAGTATTTGAACAAAATGCATTTATTGTTTAAAGAACCCCACAGTACACAACACTTATTCAACTCTATTTTTTATTGCCATGACAGGCGCGAGTACCTTTTTTCGACTCAAAACCTGAAGCGAAGCCACTCGTCTGAATCAACATCGGCTTTTAAACATGACTCACAAACCCTGTTCTAATAAATGATAACGTGTTGTCTCCAAAAAAACAACCTTGAATCCCTCTAAAAGTTGGCACCTCAAATGCATCAGCGCTTCTTCTGCTCAGAGCAAAGACGGTGCATAAATCCGCCGTTCCTTCTCTCTATCAATAACCTCTTATGTCATGAAAGTGCAGTAGATTGCTGTATTGATTTCCTGCCTTATCTATGGACCAGGCCCGGCCACAAATCTCTGAAATGCCATAGCGATCCGTCCTCTCCCGACGCTCCAGCCGCCGCGTTTTTCTCATATAAATGTATTACGTGTTGTCATAGCTGCGTTGGACAACTGCCGCTGGAATTATGCCTCCATAATTCCGTGTTAGAGCTCTTATTTATGAATTGTGAGTGCTGTTGTGCTGTGTTTTTCTCTGTGACGTTGATGAAATATACCGCAAACTAGTACGGGAGTGAAAGAGGGTTTTGAGTGCGACTTAATGTGAATAAATGAACGAATCAGTCGAACAACAATCGTGTCGACGGTTTTTTTCTAGCGCTTACACAATTGTACTATTTTTTTGGTTAACATTTTAGCATTTCCTGCGAGACACTCCAGACGAATTAATATAATAAAATGAAAAAGTATAATAAACTTAATGATACTGTTTGAGCTTTATTTGGTGTATTTTTACCTGTTGCACATATAAATTATAGTTTTACACTGATCGAGCAGGTATTTGTGAAGACATTTTTGAAAAATCTGTAAAAAATGACAGGAAGTGACATCACTCTAGGGACACTCACGCCAGTCAAAGTTTATGCATCATTTACACAAAGAAACAACTTTTCTGACCCTCTAAACATTAATTCAACAAAGTAAAGTCGCTCTCATATATTTTATTTCCAAGTGTGATGTCATCAATTACAAACAGGAAGTGAAATTATAAACTTAAAAAATGTGCTATTCTGTGATACAAAGTGTATAATTTTTAGCTAAATTCTAAATATATTTATCTTAACTGCATTTTAGCTCAATGAGTCGTCCAGCCTGTAGGGGGCACTTTAACATGTAGTTGATGATGTTGATCATTGACAGGTTCGGGAGCGGGACCACGCCTCAACCTCCTACTCCTCCCGCAACCACGCCTCCACTCTTTAACCGCACCTCTAATTAACCAGAAGCCCTATTTATACAGGCCTATCCCAGCATCTCTTGTGGTCTCTGCTTTCCTCGACCCCACCTCCAGAATAAAAGAATTATACAAACGAAATGGTCGCAGTTTATGCAGCGCTTTTCCACCGAGTCTCTTTCGGGTTGTGGCGCCGCAGTCTGTTTAATCTCCTGAATACGTGATTGTTCATGTCGCGCCGCGGGACGCCCTTTCGGAGAGGAATGTGTCGTTATAGCTGAGAAAACACCGAACACAATTCCAGCTCGTTTATACATCTCTGACTCGGCCGAGAAGTAAATAAAGAATTAAAGATGCACAACTTCAAATCTAGCCCAGGCCGTGCAGATATAAATATACAACCCGATCACAGTAAGTGGCTCTGACTGTGATTATGGCCAGTACATTATATGGACAGAATAAAGAGTTGATAAAGTCGCTAGGAATGCCAAGATTATTAAGAGAGCGTAATTAAAATCAAATAAGATAAAAATAACACAGAACAGACAAATTTAAATAAATTAAGACAGTAAAAAATACTTGAAGTAATTAAATAAATGTATGAAAAATAAATAAATGTATTTTATTCTAACATATTAATCACCGGTGATTATTGATGGCTCGTGCACTTTTCTGTTCTGTTGTTTTCTCTAATGAAGTGTAACACATCGCTTGGTTTCCATTAAGGATGTCAAGATTATCAGGTCACAATATAATCAGAAGAACAACAAATAATAATCCGGACAATTTTAGAAGCAAAATTAAGTCAATTTATCGTCCAAAAAAATAGACCATAATGTAAATAACTTCTTTTAATCTCACTGTTTTTGTCACAATTAGCATTATTTTGTCTTTCAGAAAGTTGAATTTGGTAAAGCCGGTCACAAACTTGAGGAACAGTCACGTGTCAGACCTCGAGAATGAAAGACAATTAAAAGATTTCACTGTTGTTTAGTGTCAATAATCGTGAATACACAAACTCCAGAAAATGAAAGACGTTCGTTCTCAAACTTTATAGAACATACAGAACATTATTCGACTGTTGAATTGAATTTATGAGAAGGAAAAACTTCATTTACTCCGATAAAGCAAAGAAACCCACATTATTTTTGGCTATTTTTCTGTTATTTCGTCATGTTCAACCTTAGCATTTCCATTCAGTTTTTGTTTAAATGTCCTTCCATGGTTTTTTGGTTGAAAACCCTCTCATATAAAAGCGTTCCGTGCCCTCGTTGTCACCGCTGGCTCTTTTGGTGAAGCTAATGGTTTTAAACGGTGCGAACGCTCGTTGTGGAGTTTGGAGGCTTCCGACGCGGCCTTCGCGAATACGGGGTCGGCGCACGTTTTCGCTCGAAGGGCAACGTTTTTTTCCAGGGTCAAACTTAAAAGGTGTATTTAATGGGAGGACTAAAAGCATTGGAATAGTCGCCTATGTTGGAAAAACGCTCGGAGATGAATGAAAGAAGAAGAAAAATGGGCAAAATGAATTGAACGCGATACAAAATGTTCCGGCCGTAATGGCATACAACTTTGATTCATTAATTCTAATCAATCACAGTGGACCCCTATTAAAGGTTGTAGTCGACTGAAGATATAAGATTGTCCTGGAACTGTCAGAAGCTCTCGAAATGACCAGGATCTCACTCTAAAACTACGATATACACAGAGAAGTATCATAAAAAGCAGATTAAACTCACTCACAAAACTCCGATCGCTCACTCTTTCAAGCTTTCTCCTTTTCTCTGTTCAAATCATTTTAATCCCAATAAATTAAGTTTGAACGTTTGACCTTTTGGTTGAAAAGTGTTCCTACTACAATAAAGTCCCGAATCACACCTTTAATTAAAGAATGTGGTATGTAACGAGGGATGTAACAATATGCAAATCTCACGGTACGATATTTACTGCCTGAATTGAAGATATGATCGTTTTTTCCTTCTAAAACGCCTTTTGTTTAATTGAGATAAAGTACGATTAAAGTGCTTGTACAATGTATTTCTGCAGCTTGCAATTTGACGTGTTGTTTCAGCCCTTATTGTGACTCTTTTTCGGGCGATACTTTCAGTTATTGTTACATCACTTTATATTAAACGCAGCAAATATCGCCCGTACTTTGGCAACGGAGACTGTGTTGCCTTCTTAATTCGGATCAGAAGTTGGATTATTCAGTTGCTACCATGTGTGTGTTTGGAATTCGCACAACTGGTCACTTTTTCCACTGGCAAACCTGGCAACAGTGCGGCCAAAAGTATCGAAAATCTGTAAACGGATCGATACTTAAACAAAGAAAAGAAAAAAACAACAACGAATGGGACGAAATGTCACCTTTCTTGACCAATTTTTGAACGATCTTGAGCTTTATCAGAACAAGTAAGACCACCACCACAAATACAAGCACTGTGTTGAGAATGATTGTCTATTATGTCATTTTAAAATTGATTTTTTAATTATTATGGTATCGAAATTGGTGTATAAATGATCGCGTTTGAAATGTCTGCATGGCGACAACACTACCCGACAATAGCTTCCAATCACTTTCAATAGCTTAAGACATTGTCAACAGCTGAATCGACTAAAAACGACTAAAGGTCCCTGAGAGAAAAAGGAGGAGGAGGAGGAGGAGGAGAACTTGAAAAGGTGTGAGAGAAAGAGAACGCTCGGATCTGACTGTCCCTGTGTGGATACGATCACAGCGCTGACCTTATTATCACCGAGTGTGAAGAGGAAGGTGCGGGTGAAGAAGCAGCTCCAGTAATCCACAAAAGAAACGCACAAAAGAACCGGCAAGAAGCTCTCCAACTCGCCAATAATCTCCTCCGGTGCTTGTAGACTTCCCCCTCCCCAGACATGCTCTCCCACTTGTCCTGGTTTAAGACTTGGTTTGATCCTGTTCTGCTCCCGGTTTAGTCCTGATCCGTCCAAGGTTTAGTTCAAGGTTTAATTACATGGACCCGATACAAAAAGAGGAGATTTTAAAACAGATTAGATAACTTCTTTCAAATACTTATAGATATAAAATGATACTTTTTCCCAACAAATCTGACATTTTTTCCAAGTTTTTGCATTCAGTGTTAAGTAAAGGAAAAAAGTAATCCAATTTAGACAATATTTAAACACAGAGTAGAACAAAATATTAGCAATAGCTTCTACTCTCAATAGCTTCTACTCTCAAGAGCTTCTACTCTCAAGAGGCTTCTACTCTCAAAGCTGTTCTGACTGCCTCAATAGCCTTCTACCTCAAAAGCTTCTACCTCTCAAGCTTCTACTCTCAAGAGCTTCTACTCTCAAAGCTTCTTACTCTCAAGCTTCTACTCTCAAGAGCTTCTACTCTCAATAGCTTCTACTCTCAATAGCTTCTACTCTCAATAAGCTTCTACTCTCAAGAGCTTCTACTCTCAAGCTTCTACTCAATAGCTTCTACCTCATAGCTTCTACTCTCAGAGCTTCTACTCTCAGAGCTTTCTTACTCTTCAAATAGCTTCTACTCTCCAAGCTTCTACTCTCAAGAGCTTCTACTCTCAAGAGCTTCACTTCTCAAGAGCTCTACCTCTCAAGAGCTCTTCTACTCTCAAGAGCTTCTACTCTCAAGAGCTTCTACTCTCAATAGCTTCTACTCTCTCCATATACTTAATTCTCTTCGTCTCAATAGAAAGCTAATGGAAAAATCTCAAATTGTGTTACGCTTTAAAACAATCCTCTTGTCTGTTAAAGTACACTTCTCGTGCTTAATTAGAAGGTCGTTTTCATATTTCAGTGAGTGTTTTTCATACTTTTTTCCACCCCTGTGATCAGAAATAGGTTTAATTGAGCTCTTTCTTCTGACGTCGTGAAGTTAATTATCTCTAAAAACTAATTTCAAGTACAGTTCTTAATTAATAAAGTTGAGTTACTATAAAGTCGAGGTGCGACTCGACTTAAGAAAAGGAATAATAAGAGTGATTATGATTTTACTCTTATTACATATTAAAATAAGGGCATGCAAAATAAAATCTGTGTAGAATAAAATAAAAATTAAAAAGTAGGTTTAATACAACAAACGCCTTCAAAAACTATGATCTGAACCAACGTGCTCTTATGACAAGGAGTTCACAGAATTACAAATATTTATACAAAAAATCACTAGCAAACCAAAAAACAAAAAAAGGTAGCTTAAACTCACAATCCACTCTCCAAATCGAAAAAAAAAAAAAACGAATTCCAAGCTTTCTCCTGTTTGTAATGTGATCCATATGCGTCCTTAAGCCTTAATAAAACAATTAGTCGACTAATAAACTTTTTGGTCGACGAAGACTCTCATCGACCGTTTAATCGACTAAACAGCTAAAGGCTAACAGCGCTCCGCGTGTCATCATTGGTTCATTCTTGACTTCTTGTGTCTTTACTCCTTTTGACTTCACAAAACTGAGATTTGTGTTTTGTGAGGCTCTGAGGAAGTGACCTCGTAAAAAAAAAGTTAATTATATATCAAAAATGTTCCTTAGTGTAGCATAAAAGTCATCTTGCTTTTATTTAATTAAATGTATTTGACTGCTGTCACCTGCTTGTCTCCATGGAGATACGCTTAATGTCCTATTGTGTTAAACGTTTCAAAGCAATAACATTTCCCGCAGACAGGAAGGTGTCAGAAAAGTTACGCAGTGCATCTGTAAATTAATTAAACGTTGACATATTTTGGTTGTACGATCTGTCTCGAGCTGCCAACCTCGTCGTTTGGGGAGTACTTTTGAACGCCCTCGCGAGGCTTTAATCCTTTAAACTGTTCAATAATATCAGATCCGCAAAACTTTGTTCCGACACAGAACCGTGAGACTTTGGGCCCCTGGGTTGAACCGGCAGGGAGGCTCGTCTGAAGTCTGCATCAGGGAAACGAGTCGACGCTGTAGCCCTGGATCTGCCTTGGAAAAGAACATATAAGCAGAATTCTTTGTTCTAATTTGTTGTATGAATAAGTGGCTGCAGCTGTGAGGAGGCGGAGTGTCACCGACGCCTGTAGACATCTCCTGTATTTACGAACAGCTCTGTTTTCCAACACTGCCAAATGCACTGTAATAATGTGTGAACTGGAGAATAGATTTTACGAGATACAGACATTGTTTATGACGCAGACAAAGCAGGAATTACATCGAAGTCACATCGATTATTTTTGTCTGCAGGTTTCTCCACCAAGCACTTTAGATTCGTATTTGTATGCTCTGGTTTAATTGAAAGATTGGTCACAAGATGAATCCATTAGCAAAATAATTGTTTGTTGTAGCCCTAGATTAAGCTAATGATGAGGGATGACATCATGACATGGTTAAAAGCTCTTGAAAATGATTTTGCACAACATTGATTCTCTGTGTTTCGAAATGAATTAATTGTCTGTTTAGAATATTTAGTTGTCATGTAAATCAAACAAGGCACATTACAATTATTTCAAAATGATTAGGACAAGGGTGAACTAACAAGTACGTTACAAGTCGAATAAATCAGCTTTTTTTACTGGCTGTCTAGTCAAACGAACATTGAGACTTTTCAAATATGTTTTTTAACCAAATACATGTTGAAATATGGTAGAAAGAGAATAATACAAATAAAGTTTATTATGGACAAATATCAGACATTATGATTTCATAATGCCACTGTCTTTGTGATAAAAGGTCTTTTTGTATGTGGTTTAGAGTCTGCAGAGTCCAAATAACAATTACCAATGTCAAAATATGACTGCAATTATATTTGTATAGTCTGCTAGTCACAATTAGTCGATTACTGAGTAATACTAGTAATATTGGCGGTAGCGGCCGCAGGAGCAGGACTGGTATATTGTTTCTCATCACCGTAATGCACGCGCATGCCATTTAAAAAAGGTATAAAGCATTTGTCTAAATGCCGTTTCTTGACTTTTGTTGGAGCAACATTTGTGCTTAGTTTGTGCCGACCTGGTGCTTTACGCTCCACCATGACTTCCCCTCACATAACCTCACGTTAACACTCTTCTGCATCGTTCTCAAGCAGCCATTATGTTTAATTTTCCACTCGAGACACACGGAAATGTCAAATTAGGCAAAGCTTGAGTGAATCCGACTTTTGAGGTTTTGGCATTTCTCTGGTGGAAGGTTAAGAATACAGGAGTGCGTCGCTATGGCATTTCATCCAATCATGGAGCCGAGGTGGGTGTTCGGGACCTACAGCCCCGAGCTGGAAAAGATGAGGAGCTTTGAGGAGTTCACTCGAAACATCAAAAGCCCTTTACAAAACCGTACGCCTGGGTGATCTATGGGTGGTCTGTGGGTGGTCTGTGGGTGGTCTGTGGGTGATCTGTGGGTGATCTGTGGGTGATCTCTGGGTGATCTCTGGGTGATCTGTGGGTGATCTGTGGGTGGCCGATCTGTGGGCGATCTGTGGGTGATCTCTGGGTATCTCTGTTGATCTGTGGGCGATCTGTGGTGATCTGGGCGATCTGTGGGTATCTCTGGGTGATCTGGGTGATCTCTCGGTGGTCTCCGGGTGATTTCTGGTGATCTGTGGTGATCTCTGGTGATTTCTGGGTGATCTGGGGTGATCTCTGGTGATCTGTGCGATCTCTGGGCGATCTGGTGATCTCTCGGTGATCTGTGGGCGATCTGTGGTGATCTCTCGGTGATCTCCGGGTGATTTCTGGGTGATCTTGTGTGATCTCTGGGTGATTCTGGGTGATCTGTGGGTGATCTCCGGGTGATCTCCTGGGTATTCTGTGGTGATCTGTGGCGATCTCTGGCGATCGTGATCTCTGGGTGATCTGTGGAGATCGTGAGTATCTCTCCTCTCTGGGTGATCTGTGGTTGATCTCTGGGTGATCTGTGGGCAATCTGTGGGTGATCTCTCGGTGGTCTCCGGGTGATCTCTGGGTGATCTGTGGGTGATCTGTGGGTGATCTGTGGGCGATCTCTGGGCGATCGTGATCTCTGGGTGATCTGTGGATGATCTGTGGATGATCTGTGAGTGATCTCTCGGTGGTCTCCGGGTGATCTCTGGGTGATCTCTGGGTGATCTATGGGTGATCTGTGGGTGATCTCTCGGTGGTCTCTGGGTGATCTCTGGGTGATCTGTGGGTGATCTCTGGGTGATCTGCGGGCGATCTCTGGACGATCATGATCTGTGGGTGATCTGTGGGTGATCTTTCGGTGATCTGTGGGTGATCTGTGGGTGATCTATGGGTGATCTCTGTGTGGTCTCCACGTGATCTCCAAGGGATCCCCGGGCGATCCCCGGCTGATCTCCCGGGGATCTGTGGGTGATCTCTGGGTGCTTCTCGTGCTCTGTGCTGTACAAACATGTTGACGAAGTTCATGATACTTCTGTAGTTTGTCGGCCTGTAGTTGTTTGGTCAGTGAATTGTTCGATAGTTTCTTCGAGCCGAATGATTAATTTTGGAAGATTATCTGGATTTATGGACCACTGCAGAGTTTTGGACAGTTTATTAGACTTTTCACTTCTAACACTGCTGTTTACTTGTACTTCTCTGCCAGATTAACATCTCTCTGTAGTTTTTACACAGATCAATATCAGTCTGGTCAGCGGTTTCATCTTGAGTTCAGATGGGTGTGATTGACAGCTGGATTAGTCATAGTTTTCTGTATCAAAACAAATATGGCTGCTTACAAGGAAAAGAAAACTGCAGAATGAATAAGTGAAGCAGACAACATTGTTAAAATAAAGTAAGAGAAGTTAGAGTTAGTTTTAAAAGACAGATGACCAATGAGCTTGTTCGCTTTGCATGCGTCACTGATAAAAACAAATCTGATTGCACGGTTCTGTTTGAGTTTGGCTCGAGGGAGCAGTGACCAGACCCACACTTCGTAAAGAATGGGAGAAGTGCTAATCCAAGCTGATCCAAGTCCACTTCTCAGCTTTCATCTCTCAGAATGATGAGAAATGAGGACTGTTGCCGAAGCCATATAGAAGTTGAAACAAAATAGTGCTCAAAATGTTGCAGAGAGCAGGAAGCCCAAACCCACAGCTACAGAGAGCGACAATCCAACCGCACAAACTTCCCCTAAGTGTGAAGGTGACACTAATTTTACAAAATGAAGAGAAGGAGGAGACGTACCGCAGAGAAGTGAGAACATCTTAAAATAGCACAATTAAAGCGCGGCACAGTGCTCCCAGTGGGACAGAGGAGCAAAAGGACTCAGCCTAATGAGCGACCAGCGAGAAACAGACGCAGACACAAGTGCAGCGGCTCATAATGAGGTGACGCTATTTCACTGCTTCAAGCAAACATCCCATAGCACTGGACCATGACGTCGTTGGCTGTTCTTTTATGCAAAGTTTGTACACTAAAGACGCACTATGTAACTTTGCTGAATGTTCCAGTATAGCATTAAACTCATCTATCTGGCGTTAATTCAGTTATAGGCACTGTATTGACAAGATATGTCTGGGAAAAAGTGAGAGCGTGGGACCGCCTCTCCACAGATCTGACCTGAGAGCGTCACTTGTCTCCATGGAGATCGATATGTGTAAGACCAGACAATTAAAGATTCCAGGCAGAGCAATAACACCTCCATGGAGAAACGCATGTGGCGGACGCACAAACACAAAAAGTTACATAGTGCGGCTTTATAATGCTTGAACCTTTAAAAGACAACTATTATGTGCACATTTTGAGCTTTTAACCATTATAACAGCGTTCCCTCGTCAATAACACGCCTGGAGTTGTATTCAGCTTCATTCACAATCGTTACGTTCACTGCTTCTGTTCGTCTCCTCTGAGCCCCAGAAAACGCTCAGCGTCAAATTTCCCAGATTTGCAACGTCAAAGGCAGAGAACTCGCCGTCTCTTGTGCTGCTTTAAAGTCCATAAATCACTGATAAACTCGTCCTGAGCACTTCTGCCGTCAAATTCATTCCAGCTGTGCGCTCACGTTAGCATAACAGTCGCCCGTTGAGGAAGCTGCTGTTACATTTTCGGGCATTTAAAAAAATATGCCTTTAGCAATTAGCATGTCGGAGGAAAGCTAACGTTCGTTCATCTGCCCTTTGTAATTCCCTCTGCTGCCAGTAGATGGCGCGCTAACACCAAATCCAGATGATCCTGATGAGAGAACGCCTAAGTGTTCGAATCCCGGCTCTGACAATTTGCTGCATGCCCTCCCTGCTCTCTCATCCCCATTTCACCCTGATAAAGCCTACAGGCCAAAAACACCTTTAAAAATAAGAAAGAAATACATGGATTTCAATAAATGCATTATTTTATGTTCTATTTTGAGATGCCAAAGTAAAAGTGCTCAAATAAGGCACGATATTTGTCCTTTAAAACTCAATACGTTTTTCATAGTTTGAGCTGGTTTGGACATGAACAGAGGAGGAACAGTGAATACAAAAGATGAACGATGCTGAGGCGAAGAGGAAGACCAAAGAGGAGATTTAAAACATCCCTGTGCTTCAATTTCACTCACTTTGTTGTGGCATTTTCTGTTTGTTTTCCCTTGACGTTTAAAGCCAAAGAAAAGCCAGCGCAATATAAAACATGTCAGCTTATAATAAATGCACGCTTAGTCTCCTTATTATTATTTATAACGTCGCACATGGTCGCCGTGGCAAAAAACCCCAAAAAAAACAAAAAAATGAAAGAGAATAGAATAGAAGAAAGCAAATAGTGGTGTTTTGAATGCAGGTTGTGGAGGTCAGCGCAGACTTCTTGTGCGGGCTCTGGCTGATTTAAGCAACACTCCAAACCATTGCTCATTCCCATCATTAAAATAAATAGCCTTTTGCGCTGGTTCAGGCATGAGAAAAATACGGGGTACAAAAACCTCTTTACGCCGGGGATTTTGTCAGCGTTGTCTCCCCCCCCCCCCGCCTCCTCACAGACTCACAGCAGCGTTTTCCGTCTCCGGCGCTGAGCTGTGTAGCCCCCCAGGTGCAAGAAACCACTCACCCTCATTGCTTCTTTGTGTTGTAACAAGTAATCAATTAAATATAGGCTTGCATCTGCTGGGGTCCTGTGGGGGGGGACGTGAACAACACCAGAAACTGCAGCGTCGTGGAGCTATATAGTCTTTCTTTTTGTGTTTTTTTTTTTTTTTCCAAAGATCAATTTGAAATCCAGAGAGGAAAAAAGAAAGACTGTGAAAATACTATCGCGCTATTGTGGATGAAATGTGTAAGCTGTTTGCAAGAGGGACTTCTTTGTGAATGGAAATAAGTAGGTTGGGTTTGTGCAGGCGGGTCCGCTCTGTCTGCTTGTCTCATTTGCCAGCTATGTTCCACTGTATGGCATTAAACGGACCGCAAGAAAGGATGTTTTTGTTGGGTAATTTTGTGCTCTAAAAAAAACGCTATCGTTATGAGATGAATCCATTATTTCTGCAGTTTAGCAAAGGTTTTTTTTGTGTGTTTTTTTTCACATGGACCCTCAGTTTCACTCAGTTAAGGATTTAATAGTGGCTATCGATTAATCGTTAAACCGTGGACATAGAATGATACATCAGCCGCTCACATAAGATAAGTTTACCACATATTTTGTTCTGCTTGCTGCATTTGTTGCATTTGAGTTGTTTCGCGCCGTAGCCTAGTGAGCCTGGTCGGCCAATTTGTGTGCGTCCAACACACTTCTGCCTGTAGAGGGCGCATGAACTGGCGTGAAGTTGTTTCGTTGAGGCTAAATCAATCGATCAACCTTTTGTTTATACAGCGCTTGAATGTGTAAAGGTCTTCCTGTCTTCCAAAAGCATGAAACAATAATACAAACTGTAACTGTACTGTAAAGCAGTTTCCTCGTAAGGAATTGTACCGTCACAAGATTTTTTTTCAGGGCCCGGTTACAATTCTATAACTTTTAGAATAGCTTATTACTTGCGTTTGCCGTTTATTAGAGTAATCGGCTCTATATTTTCATGGTAAAACGGATATCGAATTTTGGTACAGAGCAACAGACGACAAACCAAAAAGAATAATACATAATAGATTTGCTTCTGGGGGCCGGTAGCAGTGGTTGGGGACCCCTAATGTAAAGTGGCTACATCACTACTTTACGTGTTGAGCCTACGTTTACAAAAAGGCCGAAGTCTGGTGAGGGGCACGTTAAATAAAGGCGTGGCCAGCATTAAGTGGTAAATAAAAAGTCAGCTCAGCACAATATGGGCCCTTAAGCTCTGCTGCTTGTCAATAATAATGGAACTGTTGCCGTGCACACATGCGCTGACTGTAACCATGTGTCCTCACAGTGAACGCACATCTCCGGGCGTGTCGGTGCATTTCGGGGGACAGTGTGAGCGAATGCTTCTGACAGGTGTCACATCACATCTGTAACACCGAACACATGTTTCCAGCGCTGTAGTGAGTGGACTCTGACGGCACTGTTGCCCGGAAAGGGGGGGATCATCTGCCACAACGTCCTACGGGCTGGCAGTGGTTCATTATAGCATTTTGTGATGTGCGCGGTAATGTTTTCATAACGCAAGAAAATGTCAAACTTCCATAAGGAAAAAGCTCAATACCAAATGCTAACTTTGATGCCATAAAGAAAGATAAACTGCATTGCTTTACTGAACTCCTGTCTCCTGTCCCGGATGTAGACCTCATTATGGTCCTGGTTTAGACTTGGTTGGTACAAGTCCTAGTTTCATTCTGGCGCAGCACTGGACTGGCAGTTTGGCGGGGCAGTGTTGGTGTTGTATTTTATTTTTCACGCACATTTTACAAAGCAGTTGCTGTTCTACTTTTGTGTCTTTTTGGACTTTTCTGGAAACACAATTCCCATTCCGAAAACATGAGATAGATTTGTTTTCGTTCGTTTGTCAGTGTAATCCGCCATTCGACCAGCAGGGTTCCATCGCAGAAAAGACTCAAAACGTTGAGATTTTCACCTGAAAGTCATTCTCAATCTGCTGACCTGGTCTGAGAACCTGGTCTGGTCATAAGCCCTGCCCACCAGGAGGAGTTACTGATAACAGCCTGTCTTGTTAATCTATTTGTTTACACTACCCAAGTTTCACCTGAAACTAATCTTCTTTGTTACCCTAACAGCCCGAGCGGGGTAACTCAGTGTTCTGGTATTCATAGGAAAGCATACATTACTTTAATATCAGGGGGCGTGTCCCTCATCCAGATTTGGTGCTGGCGCGGCGTGTCGGCAGACAGCATGGAGGGTAGGCAGAAGAAACAAGAAAGCAAGCGTGAGTGAAGCTAAAATACTATGTTTCTGATTCGTGAACCGTGATGGAACGTGGGCTAAAGCTCGATTCAGGGGTAAAAGCTCATAGTTCGTGTCTCGTCTCTGTCGATTCAAAGCACAAGCCTGCCGTTCTCAATACAATTTAACTCGTGTGGAGATTTTGCTGTTTGTGGTGTTGTTCGCTCTGCATGCAAACCCAGTCCCTGTTAGACACTTGTACCCACTTGTTGTCTGCTATTGAGTCTCAAACCACCTCCATTCACGCCTCATTTGGTCTCCACAGTGGCAGCAGTGTGAGGCGGACCTCGTGTGAATAAAGCCACTGTTTTTCCAGCTTAAAAAACAAGTAAATTGCATTCTTTGTGTCCTCCGGCTCTGTGTTACTGCCAAAGCGGCTTCACAGCGGCTTCTATTGCCGTTTTAAATTGGCAGCACATCAACAGTTCCATTGGCACATCGTACAAAGGTAAAAAATGGCAGGTAGAGGAGATTAAAAGAGGTGTTAGCTGGTCCTCTGCCAGCCGTTCTCCAATGAGCTCGCCGAGGTTAAGTCGCGGTCGATGTTTGAAAAAAGGGCTCACGTTTGAAATGGGTTTGAGCAGCGCGAGCGAGACGGACGCCGAGGCCAGGCGCCTCCAGTGGGCCGGCGGTTCAGCTGGTTTTTGCGAGGCTGAAGTTTACTTTGTGTGAGCGAACTGTACATACATTGGCGGGTCAGATCTGTGAAGTAGGAAGGCCAACTGAGAGAACCAGGTGCCGGTGTGGTTGTGTCGTCGGGCATGGCGCTCCACCCCCCCACCCCCACCCCCCCGCGTTAGTATGACTGCGGTGTTGGTCTGAAGCCGGGTTGTATCACTGATGACATAATGTGATATATTTTTCACATTTCTATGTCCTTCGGTTTTCTAAAAAGATTACATTTGAATTCTCTAGCGCCATTTCACAAAAGAATGTCCCGTCTAACAAAGCCTCACGGGCCAAAATAAAAGTGTAAGCGGAATTTTTGAGCTCTAAGTCAAATAGCCCGAAACAACTAAGTGCGAATAAGACGTGCCAAACGCCAATGGGTTATCGTTTCGCAAGTCTTTTATATCTTTTATATTCATGGCCAAATCAGCCTTCACATAGAGTCGGAGAGGGGCTGATGGTGCAGACCGCAGCTCATTTCCTCATTCTGCCCAGGGCAACTGTGGCGACAATAGTAACTTCCCGTCACAGAGTAGAGACTGAATATTGCATGAAAAAGTAAAGTAACACGCGGTATCTGTGAACGACTAATGCCGCGTGCAATTCTCGCCAACGTATGTGTTCTGCCCTTTCCGCGCCCCCCCCCCCCCCCCCCCTTGTTATTTGGTTGGTCCGTGGGTCATCCGCTCCCTGGTCCTGATGTTTCCTGCCGCAGGAGACCGCCGGCGCTCCGGGGACGTGCGCAGTGCAGAGGAAGTGGCAAATTGCTGTTGAATAATGCAGCTAACAGTGACAGCGCTGACAGCTTGGACGCTCCGGCCGCGGAGCTGTGGACGCCTGATCATATCTTTTTTTTTTTTTTTGGCGCGCTCCCTCTCTCTCACTTATTACTACAAATTGCCGTGTTTTTTTAATAGCTTCACCTCCGCACAACCCGAATGTTTTTGGGGGTGCCTATAGTGAGACTCCGCGGAGAGCCGTGGGTTCGGGAAGACAGTGCCGTAATGATCCGGTCTCCACTCCTCCGCTACGATAAGTTTTAAATTAATTTCAGCTTTCTGTTTTTTTTGCCAATTATGTTACAGAGTTTGGCTCTATAATTAACCCGTCAGAGTGCTTGGAAGAAGGTGCTCTCACATTTTCTGAGCCAGTGGAGTCATAATTATAATCTGAAAAGTTGGGTTTAAGAAAGTTTTACTCCAACTTTGTCAGAGCAGTGGGGTCAATGGAAGGGGAGACATTTTGTTTTCTCTACAGATAATCAAGCAGAACTTTTTACAGCGGTTAAACAACATTTTCAGTCAGCACCACCTACCGGCAGCAGAGGGAATTACCTGGGGGAAATAAATAAAAGCTAGCTTCCCCCCGACATGAGGAGAGACATGCGCTGAACGAGTCTACTTTGACGTCGCAAATGGGGGAGATTTGAGTTTTTAAGAGGTCCAGAGAAGGAGAGGAGGAGGAGGAGGAGGAGAGAAGATGACCTCGCAAACAGGGTTCGCGTTCACGTGATTGAAGCTACAGCCCACTCCAGGTTTGTTTTTAATGAGGAGACAATGATGTCAAATGGTGAAAAGCAACCAAAAAAAAAAGCGTTCTGTGAAAAGAAATCATTAAATTGTAGTTGGAAAAACAAGCTAACGATGGCTTTACTGTTCAGTTTTCATCCTGGTAAAGTTTAAAATAGCAGAAATGAAAGCAAAAGGCCAGGGATCACTTAAGAGCACTATTTATGTTTGAATAAGTATGTTTTCAAGTGTTGGGGAGCTCCACAGAGGGCAGCAAGGGCAAAACTGCAAAGAAATGTTCAGAAATCTACCATCGCGCACTCGTTCTTCGTCACATACAGTAGATCAATAACCAATTGCAGCATTACACGGATGAACTGGCAGCTCCCGTGTGTGATTCTTTGTATTCATCACAAATGTCATGAAAAATGATCTTTGGCTGTTATGAAACCGTCCCTCTTTCTTTTGGACCCGAGTCTGGGCGCACTCGCTGACACGGGGAACTCACGTTTAAAGTCGTCGCTCAAAAAGGGAGGTTATTATTGAGGGAATGGAACTAACGCTTAACAAATACATCGGCGCGGTTCAGTATTCCGTGTGTGATTTGTTCTGTTTTCTGTTCAAAACTGCGGATGTCCAATAGTGGTGAAAGCCCCTGCCCCCCGAAACTGAGCGTTGACAAAACCAGAACGTTTGAAAGTGAGAGATCGCAGGTTAAACTCTCTCTACGTCGACGCTTTCACCTGGACAAAAGGTTTTTATTCACAGTTTAACTAAGGAAAACGAGGCAATTTGAACGTTTACACCAATTTTCAGTCAAATCTAATTGACTCAAACGCTGAATAACTGCATTTCTTCCTCCAAATTGTCAACAAGATGCTTTTTATTTTGTATATGAGGGGAAAAACACGCTTCAAATTGTGATCTCTGAGTTTACAGATTTTTTTTGCCTATTCACCTGCAGCGTCTCGTCTTAACGTGCAAAACTGTCGTGAATAACTGTCACGCAATTGTAGCAGAGCAATGGAGGGCATGTACATGTTGCATAGTCTTGGCCATATCACGTTTAAATATATATTGCATTAGTATCGCCTCACTGAAGGGGCCGGGACCAGGCTTTTGCTCTCTGATGAATTCATCTGACGTCTTCTGTCGGCGGCGCGTCGTCCAATGAACCGCGAGACTCTGTGATTTATGACTTAAATGAGGCGATACATTTTCAATCAGCGACAATGGTGTTTTTAAATGAAACTTGGGAATTTAAATATATGTGGGAATTAGGGCATTTCATTTGGTCCTGAGCGTGGCAAAAAAAAAACCTTTTAGAGGTGATTTGTCCTCAGAAAACTAAGTTAAACTCACTTAAACTAACTCGAAGCAAACAAAGCAAAAGGCAACTGAGAGAATGCTCAAATTAGAAAATATATTTAGAGTATTTTAGAGTATATTTAGGTTTATTCAGCCGCAGCAACACCGAACTTACCAGCTTCTCTGTTTATAGCTGGTAAAAAAAACTAAAACAAACAATTGCTCACAACTCCTGCGGAGCCCGAAGTAAGAAACAGTAAACAAAACAATTAAATAATCTACATTTTAATAATCAATATGTGAAATAAAGACAAATAACAAAGAAATAAATAATAAAAATGTGTTTCGTCATTTAAAAAAAGTAACTGTCAAACTGAATTCTATCATTAAAACCAGACAAATGCAAACATACATTATGAATTATTACAGATGAATATAGATCAGTTTCAATATGTTTGGTATGTTCACTTTTCTGACTCCAGCTTTACAGGTCTGATCAGCGGAGAGGCGAGTCCACTCACAGTAAGAGTGTATGACTTTCAAGCTATTTAGTGAAACCACATGTTGTTGAATAAATGCTAGAGGTCAGTTCGATACCATCTCCGAGGACACGCCCCTTCACCAGGAAAGTGACACAGTGCGCCTTTAAATACATTTGAAAGAACAGTCAAATCTCAAGCCGATCGCAGCTGTTTATAAACTTGAGTACGTTTGCAGTGGAGTTAGTCAAGGAGCAACTCAAACGCAGTTGCACACGTTTCGATGTGGAGTTTGGGGGGATATTTAGAAGAACAGAGAATATCACAATTGTTGTTTTGGAAATGTGCAAAATTAGAATGTAACGTATATACTATAACTGAAGACGATGAAGAGACAGAAACATCTCGTGTGATCTCCCAAACCAGAGTATAGTGTGATATCGATGATACATTGATGACATTGTTATCAAGGTGATGCAAATAATAATAATAATTTTGTTTTTGTCAACATGTAGTTGTCCATTTGCCCAAAAGCCCAGCTCCCTGGCCTCTCCGACAGCGCTTGGTCCTGGTTGAGCTTTTGGCACGCGTCCACCACTTTAAAACTCAGCATTGACCCAGCGAAGTGATGTAAGCTTGTCTCACTCCTTTCACTTATGGAATGGAATTGTTGTATTGATTTTGTGCCAAGTGCAAATCCTCTGCATGCTTTGGAACCAAACGCTCTCATCCTTTTCACTTGGGTGAAAACACAACAACATATTTTCTCATCAGTGGCGCAATATGTGTGAAATTTTAGAAATGTGGACAAATGAAAGGTTTCGAGGCATTGGAGACAGTAAGTTTATTGAGCAGTTTACAGTTCCAAGTAGTCTTAAAACTGATTGTATTACTTGTATTAGAAATGTAATCATACATTTTGGTATTGGCCTTTCAAAAAGTGATAATAATAATCATATGTTTGACTATTATCAGCATAAAGATGATTCAATAATGGTCGGGTGAGGGTCTTTGGGAAGTATCATGGACGTATGTTTGGCATTAACTGGCTTTTAAACAGGCTTTTTTTTAACCTTACGATAAGTATTTGACATTTTCTAATTTAAAACACACTTTTCCAATAGATATTTAGATGTTGGATTCATCTGCTGTGGAAATGACGTCAGTAAAAAGTCCAAGGCAAAGTGAGCTACGCTAACAGAGCCACGCACTTGTTTTGAACACAGTTTGACGAAGAACAAGTCCAGTGATGGTTTCGGGACTTAACGGCAGTGCAGGAGAAGCCGGCGCTCGTACGTGTGGCACAGCGATCCAAGGGAAATGCAAACAGATTCAAACTCGTGCCAAAGGTAGATGGACTTCTGCTGAATCATCACCGGACTCGTTCTGAGCATTTCTGTCGTCAAATCACGTTCATTACAACTGTGCACTTGTATTAGCATGCGGGATCACGTTGCTTCATGGCTGCCGTTTGTTTGTTTCCCCGCGGTAATTCCCTCTGCTGCCAGTAGATGATGTGCTAACACCAAATCCAGTTTAGGAAACGCCTGACTGATAGAATGTCTTATGGTTTTAAATACATGAGATGCTAAAGTAAAGATGCTAAAGAGCCTGTGTAAAGGTCAATAACAACACAAATAATGCTTAAGACGGGTGATTTAAAAGTAAAGAAAGACATGAAAACACCTGCTTTCTTTCCTTTTCCTTTCGTGTAGCCTAACCGAATCCCGTCTCGCTCGCGCTGCTGTGATTGTCATGTTTACTGTTTGCCCCTGACACTTCCTCTAAACCGGCGCAGGTGCATCTTTTGATCGCGACCAGAACCATGATGAAAAACAGCGTCACCCCTTCGCTCCTCGAAAGCCTCCTTGTGAACTCTGTCAGCCCACGCCAGCCTGACACAAATGTACTTTTACTGCACTTTCCAGCAAAGAGGCACGACTCCTCAACGTGAATTCTTACAGCGAGCGGGCAAGAACATAGGATTTATGGAGGTGGGACGCAACACCAACACGTAGGCATTCGCGCTGTAGCCGTCTCTGTTGGAGAACGTGATGAGAAATCTTGACAGGAATGCAGCTTTCAGACAGTTTTTCAATACAAACGCCGTGGTTAAGTAAAATGAGTGATTCAGGCGCCGGAGCTGTCCGTGGTGCTTGAGAAAAATAGAGGTTGTTGTTGTAAAAGATACTACAGAAGTGCATTGAGTCCTTTCAAAGCTGTGTGTTTGTCACAACCTAACCATTGAACTGAGAGCAAGAAGTGGAGCGTAGCGTTTGCGGGATCAGGTCGTTGGTGGCGGCTGAAGGTACTGTCGGCGCACAATGGACAGTAGATTCATCAATTTACCTCGAACGCTCATCTGCTGCTTTTAAATGTACCGAGATCTCGCCTCGAAACCGGAGGCCACCGAGCTTTTGCCGCGGCTGCTCCCAAGTTAGGAAAAACACTTCGCCACTAAAACAGAACCGCACTTTGCTCTGGCCTTCAATAGCCAGGAACTCAGACAGGAAATGATCTAAACCTCTGCCTCGGGCTTTAGTCATTTGTCACAAGGAGAGGTTCACTTGTTCAGAGAATGCAAGACTCATTCAAACTGTGGCAGAGGGTCTTAACTTTGGTCAAACGGTTTCAACAAAATTTCGCGGCAGACATTATTGACACGATAAAACGCCATTTTAGCCGTGAAAAATGCCAATCACAACGTACTATTTTACGTCTTCATTGCATATGTTAGTGAGGTGTTGGGGTCAGAAAATCCCCAAAACTTCAAGTCATCATATCACCATAGCAGACTGCGTGAGTGGGGCGCACCAGACGCACGCTACAGTCGCCCTCTATCTCCCTTTCATAAAGTAGTTCCCCCCATGCCCCCCTTTCTCTCTCTCTCTCTCTCTCTCTCTTTCCACCTCCGTCCTCCCCTCTTCCTCCTCGCCTTAACAAGCTCACATATCATCATAATGTGTGATTGCATATCATTTGCAAAGCTGCCAGCGCAGGACGTGGACGCGATCCGTGCAGCCATCCGTCACATTTAAGCAGCCGACTCGCTCGCATCGCACGCCGCACAAGTGTGGAACGTATATCCATCATTCTGGCCAAACGGTTACGAAAACAATACCGTCAGCTGCTTTTCAAAGCGTAATTGAACTGCCACAATTAAACGCGCAGAATTAGCCGACTCCGACATCACTATTTATTGCGTGTAATATATTTTTTGCTCGTTCACAAGAATACGTTATTAGGTTTTCATTAGGAGAAAACTTGAGCGTTTAAGGATTTAATTACAAACAAAAAGGAGCCACGCTGAGAAGGTAAAAGAATAATTTACGAGCACTCGCATAGAACCACGCTGCGATTATGTTTATGGCTAATTAAAATGGAGGGATGGAGGAATGGCTTCAGCTAAAGTGGAAGGAGAATTATAGGGAGTGAGTTAGTGGCGCTGTCCCCGGTGCTGAACGCAAAGCCAATAGTGACGGTACAAAACAAGCCGTGAAAATGTATGGGATTTGTGTGTTTGTTATGCAGGCGAACATAAAGCCGTCACCGGACAAAAGACTCAAAATGTGTTTGTCATTAACGAGTTTGTGGCGGATGTTTGTCCATATCGGATCAAGTATGAAGTCTGTTGTTTGTCTCGTGACAGAGATATGGTCGAAGTATCGCTGTGCAACTCTGTGCGGGCGGTGGTTCATTTTAGCATGGTTGCAAAAGCACGAATATACAAGTAAAAGTAAAAATATCACATACACATATTTCAGTAAAAGTAGAAAAGTCACTCATGTTTCAATATCACTACATTTGCAATATAAAAGCAGCTCTTGGTCAAAATGAGACAGCTGTGTTCTGTCTGCACTCAATTATAAAGCGTTTTATCATCCGAGGAACCAGGAAGTCAGGTTACTGCGCTAGTGGTTGTTGTTGTTGTTGTTGTTGTTGTTGTTGTTGTTGTTGTTGTTGTTGTTAGCTTTACTGTGCTGGGAAACTCTGCTCTGGCCTCTGAAAATGTGAGAAGCGTTTATGAACTATTGTACTACTTTAATTTTCTTATGATAAAAAAAAATGCAATTGTAACTTTTTTTTTAAAAACTTAAACTTAGCCAGGAAAAAAACCCTAGTGAGACAGTGTCAAGCAGCTGACACTCCAGGCCACCTTACACGTCAGATCTGTGAAAAGGCGGCGGTTCTTACAGAAGGAATGCATGATTTCCCATTCAACTCAAAGCTCAGTGAAGAAACTTCCCTTAAACTGCGCAGAACTTCTTAGTTTGGGCTTTTGTTACACCTGTGACTTCCGCTGCTCGTTAAATAATTCCCAAACAATTTACAACATATCTGGATATTTTGGCTGTTTTTTTTTTGCACTGACAAACTTTCCGTGGAAATGCTCGGCTATAATGTTACGCAGTATGGTTCAAATGAATCTATCTCTATGGCGAATGTTCAGACGTATGGTTTTAACTTCAACCACCTCCAGAAAGTTACACCGTGTTGCTTTAACATAGTTTGGTGGTAAAATGTCCTCTGTCTTTGTCTGTTTTTGCCTGAAGCCTGATGGAGCCGACCGTGTGTGTTTACTTTCCCACTCTCTCCAAATGAATGAATGAGTTTTCCATCGAAGGCTGGCGGCTGCAGTGTCTGCGCCTGCTCTTAAAACAGATGTAAATCTCACACTGTGTCATGTGACCCGCTTATTGACGAATGAATCCATCGACCTCCTACAAGTACGTGCACATGTGATTTCACGGAGACAGGCAGAATGAGGCTGGTGAAAGTGGAAAAAGGAAAGACATAAATATAGAGTCGTCGGCTGCTGGAGCTGTCCGTTGTGCTGAACGTAGTGACTATCAATAGTTGTGGGTATTATACAAAGGGAAAGTACTGTAGAAAATGCATGGTATCTTGTCAATGCTGGTTATTTGAATCATCTATACGAGCAGAAGTCTGAGGTGGAGGAGGAACTTGATTATACTGCAAATTATATTTTGTGTGAGAATATTGAGTGTATTTTTCAAGTCTGTAAAAGGGACGTATATAACAACAACAAAATTAAATACAAACTCACAGTGTAATCTTTCAAATAAGAGTATGATGTGATATTCCGGCACTTTTGAAGTTAATTGTACCAGTGGTGGAAAAACCGAAGTACTACGTGTTCTTAGTTAAATACAATACAGGTGTAAAAAATGTCACACAAAACGATCTACTTCACTAAAATGATTGGGGGGGAAAAAACGTTTAAGTTTTTCACAGATCTTAATAAAAGATTGTGCTCATCTTTGGTCAACAATAACAATTCAAATCCATTTCTTAATTTTTCTAAAACACTTTATGTCCATTTTTGTTCATAAATGATAATAAGCCTCTTTTGAACGCGGTGAATTTAAAGTGTGCGAGTTTGGGGGACATGAAGCCTCTAATGGTCTTCGGGAATGATCGTCGCGCTGCAAGATTAAGTTTAATAAACTGCAAACTCATCCGCTTAGATCTGTGCAAACACGTTCTGAAATACACGTGATTCTTTTATTATTTGTTTGTCAGTTTAAGGCTTATATTTCAGTCTTTTGGTCAAATCTCCTGGTCATTGTTCCCAAATGGAGCAGCAGTATTTATATAGATTTATATTTTCACGCCGACCACTCACACGTCTGGCTAATGTGACCTATTTATCGATGAATGAAAGCGCTGACCTCCTCCGGGGCTGGCTCCGTGCGCCGCTGTAATTAGTACTTTCGCTCGCTCGTCGCCAGCGCCTCGCACTGCGCGCTGCTTCGCTCGCAGAGGTCGAGGGCTCTTGTGCTGTTTTACATCAAGTCAAAAGAGAAGGGGGGGAAAGAGGAGAGGGAAGCGGTGGTCCTGGGAGAGAGTTGCGAGACCCCCTGCCTTAGACGGACTCTGCTTCTTCAACACGCGTGACCTACTTTGGGCTTTTGTGAAAAACCTTGAATAAAGTTGTGACTTTGAGAGTAATATAAAGTGAAAAGTTTGAAATAGGCTACAAACAAATGTCATGTAAAGAGATTCAGATTGTGCAGGGTTCGACAAGGTAAAATCAAGCAACAGAGGGAAAACGAATGTGCAAAAGACACAAATGATAGAGAAAATAGACACAAATGATTGAGAAAATAGACACAAATGATTGAGAAAATAGACACAAATGATTGAGAAAATAGACACAAATGATAAAGAAAATAGACACAAATGATTGAGAAAATAGACACAAATGATTAGACCGCAAAATGTAAACAACTGAAAGAGTTTTTGCACTTGTTTCATGCGGACTAAAAATCTGTTTGTCATCAGATTTTTGGAGTTACTGTATACGATTATTAAAATGACCAAATCTGATGCGATTTGGCGCTCACATAACATTTTTGCTGTTTCTATGTCATTAAATAATCTTAACGGGACAGACATCAGACAATAATCAGATTTTGCCGCGCATGAAGCCAGTTCAATATATGTATTTACTAATTAACTTGACAGATTTCTAACAGTCATGTAAACACACACCCAATATCTGATCTTTTTATTGAGTAATCTGATTATTTTACTTTTTAGACTTACCAACTGAGTTGCTGATCTGTCAATCGACACTGTTTGTCTTCTTCTAAATGTGTTTTTTATTCGACTGTGGCGACTTAGAAGTGAATTAAAAAAAAACAGAAGCAAGGATGACACAGGCATTTGTAAATAATTAAACTGATAGAAATGTATGTAATATAGTTCCTTTTTTTGGAATGCAGGCGGCACCTTTTTACAGTAAAATTGTTTGTGGTGAACATTCAGTTACACTCTCTGCCATTTTCGTCATTTCGATTTAATTGTGATTTAATGTGCAGCCCGACTTACGAGACAGGACCAGGATGTGTCGAGAGAAAGACCTCGTTGCGACGTTGTGTTTGCAAAAGACACTTATTGTAGTTATTGTTTCCGTTCAGCAGTTTCGGTCTTCTCTGAGATGTTCACAGCTCTTGGACGTTGGCTGAAAATGTGCACCGTAAACTAAACCCTGATTTTCCAAAACATAATTCACACAATGGCACGACTTGTCAGATAGAACTAGATTTTCTCTTTCGTTCTTCCCAACCTTTAGCCGTATACTTTTCTGTTTTTGCTATCTATAATGTGATCCTGTGAATGCTGTTGAATCCCCCCCTAAAAAACCATCTCCCCGCGGACGCCGTGGTGGAGCTCATTGTGCTTGTTGTCTGTCTCCTCGCTGGTTTACATCTGCTCAGCCTCCGATGCACAATGAATCGTGTGAATCCAGCGTCGCAGTGCAGCGAGCGCAGGGGTCACACACACACACACACACACACACACGCGCACGCACACTTCAGTATTTACATTCAAATAACTCGGTCTCATTCTCATGTAAATCCACCAGAGACTATTCGCTTTAAAAAAAACAAACAACAAAAAAACATGCAGAAAACTCACCCGACTTCTTTTCTTCATCTACTGCCTCGTCTTTACTGTGAAGGGTCCCGACTTCTTTTTGCAGAGTATTCCGGACTTCGAAACGCACCGATAAATGACAAGGAACTTTTCATGCACGATGTTCTTAACCACGCTGTTCACCACGACGACGATGATGAAACAATCGCAGCCCCTCTGTTTTAAATCCAGTCAGCGCTAATCCAATCCGCTCGAGCTAAACTTTGCAATCAGAAGCTCCCAAACGTTCCCACAAAGAGCCTCCATGCCGTCGGGGTTGTACTTCCAGGTCACGTTTGAGAAGGAAGCAATTGCTGGATTGGAGAATGGTCTGCGGCAAAATAATATCGTTCTTTGAGTTTAAATCTGGGCGTGAAAATAAAATGGACGACAGAGGTATTTTGAATTGCACAGGAGACTAGAATAACCTGAAGGCCTCTGGAATTTTCAGGGTGAACTTTCAGAGACATTTACACAGACGTAGATGTTTGCACGGGATTACAAAAAAAACTAAAACATTTTAAATTATTATAGTTTATCTGAGGTCCCTGAGTTTTGTGTCCCGGGATGTCATGTGCCATAAATCTGAGGTGTTGTTCTCGATGATGAGCTCCTCCCAGAGAAAAGTCTAAGGCAGGAGAAGCTCTGAACTTCATGTGCTGAACTCCCATCAGGCCGTGGGTTTAGGCTGCCTAAGTGTTGGTATAATGCATTTTAAACGTCCTTTATTTCATCCTCGATACCATTTGTCCACATGATCTTGTAGAGAGTTATTGCAGTGATATTTCCTCCTCCGCCGTTGTACTTGAATTTATATTGATCGGGGATGCGTGGATGCGTTCCCCAGACACATCTCACCCCATGCGGGACAGTAAAGTGTGCCTTAACCTGAGCCGGACTCTAAACCCTCTGTGAGCGCGCCGGTTTGTCTGCCGGGGCCCGCTACTAACGCGTCCTGTCCTTCCTCTGTCCCAGGATCCAGTCGGGGTCGTACCTGAGCACCGGGTGGTTCACGCTGATCCTCGCCATGGACATGTGCAAAGAGATCCACGTGTACGGCATGATCAACGACACCTACTGCAAGTAAGGAATAACGCTTGCCCACACGGCTCCAAACTATTTATGTTATGCACGGTGCAGCAGCCAGACTCCGCCCACGTACAGACCAGCAGCCAGTGAGAGTTGGCGCATGGTTTACGCCGGATTTACGCTTTATGCGAGGCAGGTTCAGCACGGGTTTCGAGCTGGTCAGCTGCAGACAGTGGTGGAAAGTACTCAAGTAACCTTTTCCAGTGGATACTTTTCACTCTTACTTCACTACATTTCAGAGCTGTATCTGTACCTTTTACTGCACATATGTATATTTTCTTTATTTCTGCTTTATATTTTTGAGCACGTTTATTTGAGTTTATTTCCAAGTGCAGCCGGCCGCAATATCGTGAGTTCGAATCCCGACTCTTGACAATTTACTGCATGTCCTCCCTCCTCTCTCTCTCTCATCCCCCATTTCACACTTTCCTCTCCTGTCTAATAAAGCCTACGGGTCAAAAAAATGAAATAAAGCAGAACTAAGTGACTCTGGCAATAGAGCTCCCCCTGCAGGTCCGTCTTTAAAAAACATGATCAGAAAAATAGACCCAAATGGCTTTTTAAATGTTTTTTTCTTTTTTTTTCCTTTCTGTCTTTCTTTATCATAATAAGACAATATAATCACACACAAACACATTTTACTTTGCCAAACATAAAAAAAGAGCCAGGGTTTCTCAGGGGAGTTTTCTTCAGGTCGATGTCGGCGAATGTCGCGAAGCTGGTTTTCCCACTCAGAGACAGCAGGGGGCGACAACGGACAATTCAAACGCCCCAAAAATGCATATTTAACCACCACAGCGACTTACACAGATGTTTAATGAGGAAAATGTTCAAAACAACAGTTCTCACAATGAAAAATAATTACGTTTAGTCTTTGCTCAAAGTACATTTTTAAAGGTGTACTTAACTTAAATATTTGTACTTAAGTTACTGAAGTAGATTGTAAATGTGATACTATTTGCTCGTGTATCAGTACTTTTACTAAAGTAACAAAACTGAGTACTTTATCCTCCGCGGGTTGCAGACTGGCTGTTCACTCCGGTGATGGTGATGGTTCTCGTGGATTTGCCCGAGACCCCATGTGAAATCCGCGGTTCTGTTCTGGACAAATGGACTTCCCGCTGCTTCTTTCCGCAGACCCAGTGCTCCGAGGTGCACCGGGCTGCACTGGTTTCAATCTCTCTTTTAAGTCTCCGTGCAGAGATCAGTGCGGTGAAGAGGTTTAATGAGTCCATTCACAGGTTCCATTTTCCCACCGCACCTTTTTCAGCGTTAAAATCTGTCTCGCGTGTGTTTAATCGACTTTCTCTGCAGCACAGACCGTGTTAAAATAACGATGACGTTGAATTTGACGTGTGATTTTGTGATTTTGTGGTTATTTGTGCATCGCTCCTGAAAACTAGCCTTCTGTTTTCATAGTAACCAGGCTGTCACTCCCGCTCTTGTCTCTTATGTTCTGTTTCTTTTAGCTGACTCACCTCCCCATCTCTCTTTGGCTCCGTTCTTTCTCTCTCTCTCTCTCTCTCTCCGTCTGTGCCATAACAAACAAGGCACTTTAGCTCGGGGCAGGTCTTCCTTGGATCTGATACCAGCACGACTCGCTCTTCTCCAATGCCAAAATCAAACCCTTTCTCGCTAATACGCCGCGAACATTCTGTCTTTTATCCCCTCCGCGTTCCCTCCATCACAGCGGGAGGGCAAATAAAAGGCTGCACAGCACATGTTCAGGTGTGATAACTTCATTTACGCAGGCAGTTTATTCCACTTTTTTTTTTCAAGCCTGCGCCTTTTTCTCCCAGGCACATAAATATTTTAGCATCATTTTGAATAAGAATTTGGGGAGCTGGGCTGGAATGGATGCGAGGAAATATCTGGTTTGGTGGAGCAAGAGAATTTGGCTGAATCGTGCTTTGGTCCACGTTTTTGTTTCATCCGCTTCGAACGCGTCACGTGTATTTGTTCGCAGCTCTTCTAGCGGCCCACCAGCTCTTTGGCACCCCCTCTTTCTTCACCTCAGACAATCAGAAAACATTGCGTCGCCATAGTCAGAGCAAAATTAACAAATGTATGTAACCTAAAACAACGGGCAGTAAAAGTAAAACATAAACTGTGACAAAATAAGGCATTCATAAAATAAAAATGGTGACAGTTGTTGACATGATAACGCTTGTGTTCGATTCAACTCTATTTTTTATAGTTATTTCTCTTGATTTTGCAACACTGGAATGTCTCTTCTCTTGTCATATCTTATCTTAGTTTGTGCGTTGTCAAATGTAACCTTTTTCACCATGAGGACGTTTCTGCAGCTCATCAGGGCGGGTTGTTTTATTTTGAAAGGGCCATTTTTTTCGTTAGTGGAACCCTTGACGTTGCATTTCCACCACAGAGATACTTTACAGAGGTTTCAGACTACACGAGACGGTGCTTTGACGGCTGCGATAAGTTAGAGGCCGAAAGATGGTGCTGGAAGCGGCCGCACCGATCTCGCGTCTCGCATCGCACATCCCCCGACACCGGCCACACAAAGGGAACCTCCCATGTTTCCCGATCGCCACTCGCCCAGCGCTCTTCTGTTGGTTTCCCGTTCTTACATCTCTGCCCAGCTCTGGATCTGCACATTTGAACACGGAAAGACAAGGCGTTAGGACAGAAAAATGTAGCTCCTTGAACATGTTGATTGATTTGTCAGAGTTGGAGCAGCGGAGGAAAACGTGGTTGGACTGGTGTTTGAGTCTGGCACGAGGCCACTCTAACTTGGACTTGCGCCTGGGCCTCTCTGTCTCCATCACTGCCCCAGAGAAAAGAGCTTCTCAGCCTGGATAACTTAGCATCTCTTTTACTCACAGTGCCAACATCCCACAACAACATGCTTGATTTTAGTCTCTTAAAAATGAATGATCTGAGCCGCATTTATCTACGCTTGGAAAAATGGCACCTTCCTTTTTGGCTTGATTAGATAAATCAATCAACATGTTCATGGACAGATGGATAACAGAACCAAGGAGGAATGTGGTTGCTATTCCCATGAGTCTGGATTGTGTGAAAGACTGTGTACGTTAAACCGGTCAACACCTTCAGAATGAAACTGGTTCATCCAAGGACAAGATGCCCACCCAAAACGTTATTCAACTCATTGCAGTGCGGAAGGCTGCAATGAGAATTCCATTGGCAAAAACAAACAGCCATTGCACAAAATATTGTATTCACTCAGAAGGCACTCAAACTCAGGTTTACAATCAGTCGTCCACCTTCACCTTAAAACCACAAATTCACTTGAAGGCAGTCAGGGGAAATGTAACGCATGGAGTTGGGATGGTTTGACACAAGTGTGAACGAGGGGGAGGCGATTTTTGTTAAAAAAGGAGAAGCCCTCTTTGGACAGAAATTGTGGATTAAGGAATAATCCACCTTCAATCAAGAATTCTTGACAAAAACCATGGCAGGGATCAAGACAGTTAAAGACCAATTGAGCTGTTGTTAATGACTTAGCAGGTCATCAGGAAAAGAAAGAGTGGTTTCAGGATAGAATTCCTCCCTTAGTGCTCAGTCCAGTACCTTCAGATTGAAAATAACCAACGGATGGCATCTACATCTTAATCTCAAAAAAAGTGTCCAAATGACTATCTTTAAAACTCTTCAACCATGGGCCACGCCTGGACAAATGAGGGATCAACTGGAACTACCAACTGGATTCAACATAAACTTGCCGTAAAAAGCATTTCTAATGGTAAAATGGACTAATTTCCCAAGAAGCCCGAGGGCTGAAATCAAATTGCTCGGACAAAAGTGATGGTCCCCGGGTGTAAATTGAATTAGATCAGTGATTCACACCAAGTACATCAAAGACACTGGACACTTTCCATAAAAACGACTAAAACGTGGAATACACTCTAAATTCAGCAGATATCGGGCCGTAAAATGATCAGGTGAAGAGCATGGACTTTACAGGGCATGGAGGGGGGAGAGAGTGCATCTTGCATATTAATCTTGAGACCAACATTTATAAAAACAGGATACTGATTGTTCCTCTTCAATTTTCTTTTTCCCCAATCTATATTTTAAATGGGTTATGTTTCTTCAAATTCATTCCTTGCAGTGTGAGAGTGTTTCCTGAAGATAAACAACAAAATTCATTAAAAAAAAAAAAAAAGAAGAAAAAGAAAAATAGTCACATTCTTCCACCAAAGTGTGAACCATTTAAAAAAAAAACAACCATATCATAGACAGAATCTCAATCTCGATTAAAAATTGATGAATTGCTCTGCCCGATTTCCTATTGGTTTATAGTTTCACCACAAAAAGCCTTGGAAAGTTGAATGTGAGGACTTTTGTTTCTCCGTACAAAAGTGCACAGTAACTTGCAATGATTTCCAAAACAAAAGCGGGTTATATTTTTGAGCGTGTGCCTCCGTTGCGCAGGTGGAGAGTGTAAAGAGGTGTAGCTTTCTGTCCTTGAGGGCTTGTTTAGCAGCTTCAAATTCTGTTTCCTTCATTATTCCATGTATCACAAGCAGTGGTCCCGGCTTAGACAAGGGCCCCGTGGAGCAATGAGAGACACACGGGGGGGCCGCGAGCCACTTCAGCGCAATTTAAAGTCAACGCTCTTATATACGGCCGAGGTTATTGTCGTGGCGTGGAAGTAAAACGTTCCAATAACAGAACGTGGAGCAATAAAACGCAATAAAAATCCATTGGGTGAGTTTGTGTTATTAAAAACGGTGTGATTTTCTCTGCCAAATACATGACTGCTGATTTACAGTTACAGTTTACATGAGGCGAAGTGTTTCGTACAGGGATGGGAAATGATAAAGATTTGATCAATGGTAGTGGTATTCCTGTACAGCCAATACAATAATATGTGTCTTATCTGTCTTATTTTCCATAAGCCTGTGTTTAGGTTAATCTAATTTGAATACAAACGTTGGCGACGTGACGACTAAAACGGCAGTGTAAAGCATTTGAAACACTGTAAAACAGATTTTGAAGGTGAATTTCAGCGTTTCTCACATTGCTTATTACACCCAGACAAACACATAAACAGGTCGGCTTCATGCTGAGAGAGTCAGGGCGTGTTCCGTCGTCCCGTTCTCCATCTCTGCTCGTCGCACTCGTCCTGTTGTAATTCGCCACGACTGTTGTTTTTGGCTCTCCTCCGCCGTGTGCGTAAAGACACCTATTATATCCACATGGACTCCTCACGCTTTACAAAACGCTCTTCTTCTATTCTATTCTAAGGTCCTGGATGGATGAATAAATTATGATGACACCGCATCTGAAGAGAAATTGTGCCTTGTTTTGAAATGTGATCCAAAAGGCAGTGGATGGAAAATCTTGGATAGAAAATCTCTTGAGGAACGTCCAAAACACTGGCTTGTTCTGATGTATAAAGCCGCTTTCACTCCAGCGGACCACCAAACCAGATCTAATCCCCCAAACCAAGTCCATCCAAGTATCGGACCTTAAACCCAGTACACGCACTGTCACAGAATAGAAACAACTGCCAACTGAAGTACTTTTGAGCCTGACTTTGGACATCTTTAAAGGACAAATATTGTGCATTATTTGTATTATTACTGGCCTTTAAAATACTGACTCAACTTTGCTTTACTTTACTTTACAACTTACTTTGGCATCGCATCTTTTGAAAATTAAATGACTCTGGCGTTTCCAACGCTAAGATTTGGACTTTTGGCTCCATCTACTGGCTGTAAAGGGAATTACACAGGTGAGATAAACATGCTAGCCTTCCTCCAATATGCGACCAATATGCGAGGACTTTCTAAGCACGAATGATTCATCAAACGAGTGTGAATGCAGCTAAATTCAACCCCAGGTATGTTTTTGAAGAGGAGACAATACTATAACATGGTTAAAAGCTCCAAAAATACGTGTCTGCTGTATAACGATCTATAACATTACTGACTCTCTCTCCTTTCATCGGCTTTATATTCATTTGGAGTTTGATGATTAATCATCCAAAACCAGTCAAGTAATTACCCTTTCTAATCAGATCAGCACATGAATCTACATACAGTATTTATATCCCAGTCCTTAGAGCATATGATAAGCTTTGGTGGCAGTGTAAGTACATTGTCTCTCAAAAAGTCTCTCACGTGCTCTACACTCTCACCATTTCACGCTCCTAAAGCCTTCGGGGTCAGAAAATCTGTATAAAAAGAGAAAAAATGTCACTTTATTTTTTATCCCTCCACAACTGAGCAAATGGAGCCACAAGAATGTCAAGAAAAGTTGATTAATTTAGAAATATCAGAACTACCAGCCCAAGAATGACGGTAATGATGAACAAAATGTCGCCGTGGGTTTCAGGATGTTAGAAAGAGAGATATTAGCACCGTTACCATAGCAAAAACGGAACAACAAACAGTGTACATTAGATATTTTTTTACTCAATGTTTACCTGTATTTTGAGCTTTCCTGAAGAGTTTACGCCGCGTGATAAAGAGAACGTGTTGGTTAACCATTCCTCCCTTGTCCTCTTAGGTCGGATGGCTACAGAAAGGTCCCTTACCACTACTACGAGGCGGGAAGTCGAGACGAGTGCGCGGAGTACACGCTGCACGAGAGCGCCCCCTACGGAGGACACCGCTTCATCACGGAAAAGTCTGTGTTCGCCAAATGGGCCAAAACTCACTCCATCAAGTTCTTCAACCCGCCCTGGCAGCAGTCGTGACTACGGTCCAACTTCTACACATCGGCTCTGTCAATACTGACTGTAAATCCACGAAATGAGACTCAAGAGACAAGATCATGTCTGGATTAACAAGAAGATTTTGTCTAACGTAGGTCAACAAAGTGCGGCGAGCGCCTGGACCTGATTGAGCCCAGGAAAGAGCAGCGTTTAAGGAAGAACGTGGCTGAAGTGGTCGAACTGCAGATGTTTGTTTGAGGACTGAACTTCTCCCAAAGTCTTGAGTCATGTCAAGTGACTCCACGGAAACGTCTGTGGGGCAAGTTGTCCGAAACTAGTCCGACGTCAGTGATAAACTATTTGACAAAGTGTAAGATCTGCACTGCTTGACTTAAGGCTTTAACGCAAGCCCCCCCCCCCCCAATAAAAAGGGCTCCAAGATGACAATACATTGATTATGGCTGCAACAATTAAGTAACGATTAATAGTCGCCAATATAGAAACAATAGTATTTTTATAACCGTGAACTGGACTATGCAGACTCTAAAACACAAAACAAAAATCAATTTTTATAATGAGAGACCGTGGCATTATTAAATCAAAATGTCAAAAATATTAAACAATTTCTTATTTTTCAAACAATAATTCACATTCAATATTCTCTATCTCGGAGCCTTCAGTCGTCTATTTCACCTTGATGTGTTTGATGATGTAAAAAGTCTCAATATAACAGTCGACTAATCAAAAAGATACTTTTCGACTCCTGAAATAACCGATAATATTGTCCCGATTGAGAATTTGACCCGTCCCTCAGCGCTACAGGAGAAACGTGTCGAGGACTTTCTCCAGATCTGAACCAGGATCTTGGTCTGGATGAGTAACAAACTGCAGGATTAGCCTTTTGTGCATGGAACTCTCAGAAAGACTCTTACAGATGCATCATTGTACAGTGAAAGTCCATATGGACTTATTGTAGAAAAAGATTCAGTTCCAAGAGTCATTCTCAATCTGTGAATCAAGTGAGAACTCAGGTTTTATATCCTGCTCTGTGAAAGCCCTGCCCACAGGGCGGGACCCCCCTGATAAAGGGAGTTATTGGTTTCACTTGAAACTATTAACAGCCCTGAGATGGGCCATCTCAATCCTATTGTACACTGACTTTCGCTCCCTCCTTCCCAGATTGAGAATGACTCTTGGATGAGAGTAAAAACATTTTGTCTTTCTAAAACAGAGTCCAGATGACAATAATTGAATCTTTTTCTACAATGGAACACTCCTGGCCGAAGGAGGGATTACACCGACATATGTACTTATATCACAGCGTGAGTGGACTTCAAAGAGACTAAAAAGATCTTTGAGGCCAAGTGCAGCAGAAAGGCTTCTTTGACTAAATCGAAAGCGCATTATTATCACCAACTTCTGCAGCTCAACTTGTTAAGAATGTTGACCTGCAATGGACTAACCTTGAGGCATATTCATCCCACTTTTTATCATCCTGCTTTTTTGTCGCTTCTCATGTTCACCCCATCAAACTCAGATTATATCCAAGTCGTTTTTATGTTTAAGGTTCTGGAAAAAGGGTTGGCGATATTGACAGAAATGAAAATCTCGAGCATCAGTAATGTGCATCAGTAATAAGCACTGAAATGTGTCCGTAAATGTCTTGGTGGAGGTTCAAATATCCCACAGAACATGAACGGACCATGAAATTAACCAGAAAAGTGCATAAATATGACTTTTGATGACTTTTAAGGTCATTTGTATGGTTTTAATTATAGACAAAACACTTGATATTCTAATTTTGAGTTATCTCCAAAGCAACAATCGCAATATTGTCACAGTCACGTCAAAACTGGGACTAAACTAGGACTAGAACCGCACCAAACCAAGTCTCCGGGACTAAACCGTCCGTTGGATTACGTCTGCCGCTGAAATCATTCCAAAGGTTCCCGTGACTGCAGCAGAAATGGCACGTGTTGGACGGTTGACAACGCGGCCTCCTCCACAGTCTGTCTCGCGTCGGGCTGTAATGAGTCTGAAACCAAGCGTCGCTCGCACTGCGCTCTCCATCAGGGACCAACCAGCGGCATATGTTCTGCCATCTTCAATCTTCGGCACGGCCAAGGCGCTCTGACAACGAAGGACATCGCGGAAAAAAACACAAATTTGTCACAGTGTATTTTAAACTACACTTCGTACGTTGTCGGTGGGTGATACAGGACACTATACGCAATATTGCTCTGAAAATATGCTAAAGTAGAATATAAATTATTCATGGCCTTCACTTGACTGTTATTGGATGCCACATTTAGAACTTTTGACCATTCGAAAGAGAATAGTTTGTTTTTAAGGACACACATCATGCATTATTCTATTGTTATTGGCCTTTGATTTGGCATGTTACATATTTTTAGAACTTATAATATTATAATTGGGGGCAGATGAATGTTGTTAGCATGCAGATGTTTGATATAACACAAGAAGCGGACGCGAATGTGATTTGACGGCAGTTACGGACTTAAAACAGCACCGGAATCGTCTGAATCTTTGTTTAAGACGTCACACATCTGGGAAATTTGAAGGCAGGTGTTTTTGTGAGGCTCAGAGAAGCAGCAGGGAAGACAAGCTCTTAAACAGGATTGATGAAACAAAACATGAACGAAGCGGACTACAACTTTAGGTACGTTTTGACGGTGCGATTTCAAATGTGTCCTTCGAATCCAGACACATTCCTAGCGTTCCATCATTCGGAAACGTGATTATTGTCTCCAAATCAAACTTGTCAAAATTCTTCAGTGGATAAAGTGATCACATTTTTCGTTAAGCAGGTAAGTACAGTATATCAGTGTGCATCATCACCGTGAACAAGAATTATTGCAGAAGAGATGTGAGTAACTGTTCGGTGCGAAATCAATGGTCTGTTTGCGGCGAGTTTGACTTCGCGGCGAGTCAAGATGTCAACCCTCTTGTTGCTGCACATACAGTACCAGAGTGCAAAAAAATACTTTCAGAACAAAGGCAGTCGGAGCTGTTTGTGCTAAAACGCGGGTTGAACAATTTAGGAAAATAATCTGACTGCGATTTTTGTGACAGATATTTTGATTTTATTTTTCATTCAATATTCAAGCGCACTCACACTTGAGAGATGAATGAAATATAAATTGCTAAGCTATTCAGTCACATGTCTTCTTCCCTTTTATGGGGACATTTAGAGGACGTTGATTGCCATTTTTTCATCACTCTGAAACCCATGAATGACATGTCTTTGTAAAATGCCTGCAGAGTTTAAACAAAGGTTAGCAAGTTTTATAGCTACAGAACCCAGTGAAAAAAGGATGTATTTTGTTCATTCCCCAATTAGAACGACTTGCGCGCTAGCTAGTTAGCTCATTGTGTCTCAAAACTAATGCTAACTTTTATTAAAATATAAAATTATAACCATTTAACATTTGAAATAGAGACTAACCAATAGTTTGTATATGTGGGTTACTTCAGGTTGTGGCATTATTTCTTTGTCATGCCTCAAAATTAGCATTAGCATTATTTGAGGCAAAAATATCTAACTTTCCTTTCCTTCATCTCATTTGTATTGTTTTTAACATGTTATCAGTGATGTGAGACTTACAATAAGCAGCTAATTAGAATTGAAAGTAAAGGCTGACTAATTATGTTCATAGAGATGACATCAGTTTGTGGCATTATTTCTTTGTTATGCCTCAAAATTAGCCTTAGCCTATTTGCATTTGAGACAAAACGATCTATCTTTCCTTTTATCTTGTTGTCAGTGACGTAAAACATAAAGTTGTACTAGAAAATAGAGAGTAACTGATATTTTATGTGGGTTACTTCAGTTTGGGGCATTATTTCTTTGTCATGCCTCAAAATTAGCCTTAGCATTAGCTTTGAGACAAACGAATCTACCAACCTTACTTTCATCTCATTTGTAAAGTCTTTGACATTCACCTGCAGCTCATTTTCCACTGTTTAAACTCTTTAAGTGTTATTCATTTCAGCGCAACTCGGCAAAAAACCCCATGGAGAAATAATTGGGCAGGAATTAGTGATGCTAATTTTGAGCTAGTTGGGCGCCATTGTGCACACCGCCACTTTAGCTTGTGATAAATTGTTCTGCCATAGACCTGTTGCTGGACGAAGCGATGTGCGAAAAGCTTTTTAAGTTGAGTCTATTTTATTCCCAAGCTTCACGTGCGGTTTATTGTACGAAGGCTGCTGCTGGGAACCGGCTAAAAATATATTTCCCTACGTATTTTACATAATTTCTTGTATGTTTTTCCCGATTTGTCGACAGGAAAATTGCGTGTGGCATGTTCTTTTGAGCTTTTGTTTTTTCCACCAGAAAAACAACCTTGAGACGCGCATAGTTTCATTACGCACAGTGAGTAATCCACTGTTTTTGTACATTTGTGGCTCAATCACATTTCTGAATACTGTGTACCTTAAGTCTGAGCTCACCCGGGTTGTTTTTGACGAAGATTTAATTAGCATAATATTAGCCCATTTAATGCACTTAATAGCCACCAAATCAGTTAGTGAAGGTGTAAGATCAGTTAGAGAAAGCACATTGTAGTGCTGTTTTTGGAAACTGTTCCCAATTTAGCGTTGATTAATTGATTTTGATACTAAGGAATAACTCGATACGCCGATACCGATTTTAATACCACAATGATGATTAAAAAGGAAATTTTGTTGGTAATTTTTTCTTGTTTCTTTATGTTGCCAAACCCGTATAAGTTTTTTAGTTTGAAAATGAATGAAATATAATGTAATTTAGTATTTATTGCATCTGGCAATTTTAAGTATTTCAACTAAATATTTATAATCTGGAAAATGCAAGCGTTTTTACTTTGACTGTTTTTATCAGTGACTATTATAATTAGAGAATACATTTTTCTAAGTTGAAAAACCACTACTTTTTTACAAAATTGCAGGGGAAAAAAGTGAAACTCTAGGAGAATCTTAGTCCTACTTTGAGCCCTACTTTAAACTAAACTTTGTCAAACTCGTTAATCTCGTGTCACCACATCGTCCCTTATCTCCTGGTCTCCTTCTCAAAGTATATATTTTTTCACCTGAAATCTCAATTTATTTGAACCTAAAGGCGTCAGGGCAGATTTGTGGAGATGTCTCGGAGCCGGAGTCAGCAGATCCCTGTATTTATTGTCCTTGGCCCCTCGATGCAGCAGCATGTGTCCCCGTGCCACCTTGTTACACTTTTTCAGCACCAAAAGGGCGCAGTGAAAGTAGACAAATACAGACAGAGGCGGTGCAGCTCTCTCTGATGACGACAAACACATATTTGCGCTGTGGGAATCACATAATGTCAGAAACATGCAGGTGACAATAGACTTTTTAAAATCACCTGAATGTTCTAAATCCTGGAATAAATACAACTGGTGCGCAAAACGACCACTATTTTCAAAGAACAGCCGACATCAGTCTAAGTCTTGATCATCTTTTTACTTTCCAGGGTAGAAATGTCATGTTCGCCTCTCTGCGTTACAAAGGATGGGGAAATTCTTTTTGTCCAGACTCAAAATTGTGTTTGAGTTTCACAAAAAGAAAAAACTATTTGTGGCGACAGATGTGATAAACGTAAGAACAATAATTGCTTGTTGTACAATTGTGAGAAGCTTCAACAAATATAAACGCCCTGATACCACACTTAAGCCTCCGATATTTAGACTGTATTTGTTTAAAAGGACTATAAGACTGGAATGACGGTTCATTTATGGGGCACCAATACTTTACAATGACTACACAAAGTTGTTTACATATTCCCTTTGACTCCGCTCCGTCTCCGTACACTTCCTGCGACCGCACATCCAGCCTTACCGTCATCGCTGTGTTTCACGGAATGCAAACGGAGTTATCTGCTCAGTATTTCGCGCTCCGCATCCTCTGACTTTGTTCTTAAACTGTTTACTCACCGTTTGAGCGGCTCCTATACAGCGCCGCACAGCTCATGAGGATCTGCGTCGGAAATAATTGCTGTTTTGTTTTGGCTTCCCTGTCTCGCTGTAAAGATTTCAGGCTGCACACGGCTATTTCTGAGCCGTTGTTCTGTTCTGGCGCGGGGAGAAGGCCGTATGTTTCAAACAGCTCCTAAAGGACCCGTGAATTATCGTATATCTACAGCTGCAATAGAGAAATCTGCACGCCTTTTCATTCCACCAAGATATCCATATTTCACATATCTATATTCTTTACTAAGCTGCTTTGTCTGGGCCGACAAGTCAAGATGATGAATGATTTTGTCAAGGAACAGCTATGCAACCCACCACATTAGCTTAAAATGTTCAATTGAAGTTGCCCTACTGTATATCTAGGGTGACCAAACGTCCCCTTGTGCCCGGGACGATCCCAGATTTGGACCCTGTTTCTCATGACCCACCAATGTTTCCAAAACCATTGATTTGTCCCAGTTTCATACAAGACATGCCCCTGTTGTCCCAGTTTTTGACCACTTTGTGACCCGACAACAGCAGAGAGGGGAATATATTGTTTCTTCAGTCAAAATAGAGGGAAATCTGGCTTCAGACCAGACCTGAACACAAACAATGCACTCAGACTGAGCTGTGAAAGAGGTGTGTTTTGGCTGAGGGCATAAAGATGTCCCTCTTTACCCCTGCTCTTTACCATTTTTATTATTACCCCCATCCCAGTGTTTAAGTTTGAAAATCACCATATCTTTTCTGGTTGTATTATTTCTTTGCTTAGAATGTTAGGTGTTTTTATATTAAAAGCGTGCAGTCGCCGCTCAACATCATGAAAATCATATAAAACAAGATTGTGTCACATTTGTCGGAGCCCTTGGTCTCGTTTGGAATAAAGAAAAGATTGAAAACGACTGAAGTCACACTTGGACAAAAGAAAAAACAATCACATTATCATCAAATATCACATTTTCAAATGATTAACTTGGCTTTAGTTGCTCTTGAATCAAATATCAAACCTGGAAACTAACTTCAAAACCACTTTTCTCTCAACGACATGTATTTGCTTTTTTGTTAAATTTACCATTTTCACCCAGCCCACTGCAGTTCATTATTGCCACTTCAAAACAAGTGCGTTTTGTTTTGTTATTTGTCATGATTATCATTCGTCACCTGTGCAGGATTTTATGACTTTTTAAAGCACTTTTCGTTCACATTTTTTCCAGATGAATTAAGTGTCCTTGGAGAGTGTGGGAAAAGCCTCTCCCGTTACACAGAATGTAAACAGACATATTGTGATAAATGTTTTGGCTGACTTGAACTGACGCGACGCTGCATGCTTTTGTGCAGATGTGTTCAGATGTTCAGTCTTGTGACGTGCCCTCCATTTAATATATCGACTTTTCAAACAAACTGAAGTGATGGAGGTCACTTTGTGTTGTTGTTTTGGTGGCTTTCTGATTCCAAGAGTCATTTTTCAGGATTAAACAGGACTATAAATTATTCATGGGCTAAAACAAAGACTAAACTGTGGCTGAAACCTAGATGTAAACCACGACTAAACCATGACTTTGTGGAACAATCGTCTTGACAGTTGCCGATTCAGAAAAACGTCACTTAAAATTGCTATAATTACGCGAAATCTGGTTTTTAATATTTTTCAGAGATGAAATAAAGCGTGATATTTCTGACATCAAATTCCCAAACCTGAATAAACAATAACACAATGATTGTTAGACGCCATACATATGACCTGCAGACTTATCAAATTGTTTTTCAGAACACATTTAAGGTGTCATTCCGAAAGTTTGGGCATTTTTACAACTCTGAAAAACGTGTCGATATTAATGGAGAGCACTCCGTTGTTTTTCCCTGTCGCTCAAATGGATGTTTTTGTATGTAACGGTGGATTATTCTTGTGTCCCGTGTCTTGGTTGTAGTGTCTGAATAATAAATCCTTTTCTAAACAAGCCCGGTGTTCGTTTTTGAACAGGCCGACAGCTCTGACAGTGTTTATGTAACGTCACCTTTAAATTTGATGCCACTGTCAAAAGAATCCACCTGAAGAGACAATTAAGACGCTCCACGACTCACCGCTGATGTTAGAGGTGCAGGAAGGACAAAAGAGGGTCCTTTCAGCTATAAACAAGGCATCAACAACTGTCAAAAGGGGAAAAAAAAGACCAAAATGAAAGGTGATGCTCGCAGCGATCATATCAGACTGGTTTTAGTCAAGTGGAGATCATTCTGCGAAGCCTTTCACCTGCACTCGTGTTGAGTCATTTCCCAGCATGCAATTGTTTAAAATCATAGGTACTGTACAAGTCCAAGTCCCTGTAAAAGGTCCCAATCCACAGGTCGACAAGGATGAACACAGAACAGCTCTGCATCGCCTGCTCGGGGAGTATCCAGATTGTGCTTTAAAACAAGCTTGAAATCATCACGTTTTGTGCAAAAGACTGATCTAAAATGCTATTAAAATTGTGAGAAGAGAAAAAAAGTAGCTAGAAGTAATTACTAGTACTAAGTATTTTGTAGTTTAGTAGATTTTTATCCATCTTAACTCTACTTTTACTCCACAGATTGGTAAATGTTTATGAGATAGTGGCGAACATGCTGAAGTTTGACTGTGATTTTGAGCGTCTGGAAATGTGCTTCTTCATTCATGATTTAAAGCCGGTTTATCCCTTTTCTGTTGCTGTCAGATGCTTTATGACATTTGTCTCATATGTGTTTCACGCACATATTTATTGCCCCACAAAACATACATTCTTACTGGGAATGGGGGTTGCCTCTGCGCAGATCGGACCCGTAACGTCAACAGTTTGTCTCCGTGGATAAGTCAAATGCTGTACCATGAAAGAGTCCAGGCAAAACAAGATCATCTCCATGGAGACAGGCAGGCGGCAGACCTTCCACCAGAAAACTTACACGTGCATATGAAACACTTCTTGATTATCGGACCTTCGATTTCCACACCGCGTTATTACCCCGGCCCCGCTCCCTTTGTTTCCTGAGCTCCTGGCAGAGTTTCATTACCCAAACCGTTTCAGCACCAGGCCGGTCCGAGAAGGTTCTCTCAAAATGGCCGACCCTGGGAACGCATGCCACAGGCCCAGGTGGCGCCACGATATTCAGCTTTGGGCCCAGGGACAGTTTTTGTTTCCCAAGATTAGCGATGATAAATTGTATGAATACAAAAATGCGGTAAAAGCATCTAGTTTATCTCCAACTTAAGTCTAGTTTAGCTCCAACCAAAATGATACGTACAAATTAAACTGCATTGCAATTTAATTGTTTGGTTGCTTTTCAAAATAAATGTGCCCTTTCAAAAAACATAATAACTCCTTAATTATATTATCATTACCCCAACATCTTCAGCATGCACCACCATCCCTCTGTGGACGTACATACGTATATGTGCACTTACTTAAACACACATATTTCATCAGCAGGAAACCAGGCCACAACCAACTCTAAACTTGGTGTCTTGACCAGGACTAAACCAGGTCTAAATTGGGTCTGAACTAGGCGCAAAAAGCTTTGAATCATGTCTTGACCAGGACTAAACCAGGTCTGAATTAGTCCTGGCTCCAGCTCGCACTTGCATTGCAGATCCCAACCTTGGTTCTGTTTATTTGCGCCCCAAAGCGCCGGGCTGTGGGTAAAGCGCACGCTGATCATCACATGGATTTTGGAAAGAGCTCCACGCTCCCTTTTCGCCCCGGCTGGAGCTTTTGGACGCGGGACACGTTTAATTGGCGAGTTTGTCGGGTTTCAAAGCGGCCGGAGCAAAAGCCGTGTCTGCCCTCAGCTTGTGGCCAAAATAAATGAGACAGCACGGCACTGCTCTGTCCAACTGCTAAAATGAACCCGAACGCACCACGCTGGGTTTGAAAGGTCAGTGGCCATAAGTTTCTCTGTCAAAAATAAAGTTGGCTTGAGGAAGAGGAGAAGCAGAGTGTTAAAACTGTGTCTAGCAGGCATGTCCAAACTGCGGCCCGGGGGCCAAATGCGGCCCTCAGACCAATTTTTAAAATTCAAGCATTTTGATGTTATTCCAATGTAATATGAATGTTCCAGGTCTGATTAAAGATGTGGAGGTCCATGAAACTATGTCAAATGAACGAATGATTCACTTCATTGTTGGGTTGCGTGTGGCCCTCTGCTCCGTATACGTTTCAAAATGCGGCCCTCTGTGAATAACGTTTGGACTCGCCTGGTTTAGAAGTTCATTTGAGATGGTGAGGACACGTGCAGAGGAACCAGAGTGAATCTAAACAGAGGTAGAGAGGCTTAAATGTGTTCTTAAGTAAGACTAACGCTACTTTAAAATGATTTGGTACTATACAATACCTACCTACGTAATTAGCCCTAATTAAGCATGAAGAAAGGCTTACTTAATGAACAACATGTTGAGAATGATTCAGGCTTAGTAACCACTTCATTAAAGGACACAAAAGCAAAACTTTTTTTTAGAGTTTTTGAGTTTTTAACCATGTTATAACATTGTTTCTGCAATAAAAAAATAATCTAGCTTCATTCTCACCTGTTTCGTGAATCCTGTTTAGTAACTCCTCTCCTTCTGAGCCTCAGAAAACATTTCATTACAACTGTGTGCATGTCGGGGGAAAGCTAGCTTCTAGGTACCCAAGAGCACATTTAAAGGGCAAGGGTTAGTGCAGTAATTAAGTAGTTAGTAAGCCTAAATCGTTATGAATCAAGTCTTTGTTCATGCTTTATTAAACCTGTGATTATTATTAAGTGTTACCAATCATTTTACTCAAGTAGATGTAAAAGGTAGTAACCAAAATAATGACTGAAGTACAAGTAAAAAAACCCGACTTGAGCACAGTTTGGACATAGAATGCATAATTGGACAGAAATAACGCACAAATGAGACGCACAAATGACAAAAACAAGATGAAGCGTAGAAGAGCAAATGTTGCAATCATTTAATATTGTCAACATAAGCTTTTGTCACTTTCAGACTTGGTCACAGTGGGAAGAGGACGCAAGAGTACTCTTACTACAAACTAAATATGACTCAAGTAGAAGTAAGAAATACGGGGTCTGAAAACTAGTCTGAAAAGTACAATTTCTCCCAGAGTAAATGGAAGTTCCCACCTCTGGAGAAATGGTGCAGAGGAGGAATAACAATGTCAGTGCGTACAATGACTCTGTCCAGACTTTAATTACGTCTGAACAGAAACATACGCTGGCACTAATTGCTTCATGTTGTTATTGATTCCGGACTCCCCTCGCACACTAGATCCATCCTCCCCTTGTATCGGCTTCACCGGGATAAAGCCCGGCATTCTTACATCCCCCCACAACATCCAGGCGTGAGAAAAGTCTGCGTGAGTGACATAATAAATCTCCATAATGCGGCTGCGGTGCATTGTACCTTTGCATATTGAGGCCTTTGCATATTGTCGTTTGTGGTTTGAAAGGGTTTTTTTTCCTCAGCCCCGCAGCTCAGAGTGAAGGAGATTATCCTGAGAAAAAGACGGTAAATCATGTCACAGAAAGTCATTTTTCATTTATTAACTTCTATGTAAAATCAAGAATCAAATTGGGTTCTTTTTCTTCCAAGCCATAAATTCGTTTAATGATGCCCCGTAGCTTTTCTAGTGAGTGCTCTGCCATGCTTTTCTCCAGAGATGTTTTTGCTCTGCCCGGAATGTTCTACAATACGGCATTAATCTTATCTCGCTTGCATTTATTCAATTACCTGTGTTTCTGTTTCTCAAAGGAACCTTGTCGCCTCTCTGCAGATCTCGTTTGTAAAAAAGGTACGCACGAGCCCAGATTTGCTGACTTCTGGTCCGTGTTTTAGCGCCGATCACCTTCTGCCTCAACTCGGAAAAGTGCTTTTGTGCAATTTCGGCCTCATTTCCATGTCGTTTTGTGCTTTTGTAGGATCGCAATCGCAACCCGGAAAGTTACGGGCGCAACACCTTTTCAAAGTACTGTCGATTGTCAGTAAGCGAAGGAACAAAGAAGAGGCGTCGTCTTCCTTTGCACATTTCGACTGCAACTGAACAGCGCCCAAGATTTTGTCATCGTAACAAAAAAATGTATACATGAAAAGTATTTTAAAAAAGCCACTCCGCCCCAACCCACTTTAGCCTCGTTCTGCTACGAAGACTAAAACAATTTACACCTTTAAAAGAAACTTCATGTCAAATGAAATCGGAAAATATAGAGAAATTTAAGGAATTGTGTAGTAAAAATGCATGTGAGTTTGTGTGTGCATGCAGGTTAGGCAAAACAAGTATTAAACTAGCCTAAACCCTTTCGGCAGCGACGTCCCTGAACATCTCGCATCACATTCAGCTCTCATCACAACGTGTCCAAAGCCTCGTAAAGTCCCTCACGCGACTCTTTCGTTTTCGCAAGTTTGAAAAGACAAAATGTTCAGTAATTAGAATAAGAGGCCTGATTTTATTTTATTTTTATTAACAAACTTTTGCTTTTACAACACACTTTCTACAAATTGGTACCCCACCTACAAGGTTAGTTAAGTTGAGTTTTTCCTGTAAACTGCGACAAATATTCATCATCGCCCAAACAAAGTCATCGCTTCTCGAGTCCGTTCCCTTCCGCATTCGACGTCTTCCTGAAGCGTTTTCCACACTTTGCCCCAACTAACCGCTCCCGTCCCATTCAACCCTGTCGCTCTGTTTGATGGATGGATCTTATGCGGCGAACAATGATTCCCTGCAGGCGCCATAAAGTCCACCTTAACCTTTTAGCACAATGATACGACATGAAAAGCACTTACTACTACCGAAGAATTGAACAGCACATTTTGGTGTCAGGAATTTATTCGTCCGTCTCCATAAACTAAGCCCCAGAGTTAAATATAATCGTCCTTCTCCCATCTCCTCTGTCAAAACAAATCCCCGCAGTGTCATTGAGCTGCACTTGTAAATGTTCTACAACCGTCGGAGCACTTTACCGGCACCGATAGTTTGGCATAACGTAAGGCTACGAGCTACAGCCAAGCCTCCCTGTTTACTGCTGTCTCCTGTCTGCTCATCAGGCCCAAATAATCAAACTTTATGACCCCCTCCGTTCCCCGCATGCAGGGGTAATGTAGTCGCACTAAAAGCCCCGCTCCCCCCGGCGGACGTCGCGATCAATCACGACACTCATACTGGTCGAGATGCATTAGCGGCGGACGGGGGAGGGGGTTCGCCGCTGTGTTCATTTGCATGGCTTTGGCGGAGTGAGTGATTGATGTTCCGTCTCGAGTGTCATCTGCTTTTAACGTGACGGCCGCGGGAAGATCGGAGCGGGAGTTTGAAGACGGGGAACGTTTTCAGGAAATCTGCAAAGGAAGAGGAAGGGTGGATGGGGGGGGAGGGGTTGAAGGTCGTCTTTGAGCGAGGTAAGACGACCGAACGGCGCGTGGCGCATGCGAAGATGATCGCGAGGGAAACATTTTTGAGGATGCAAAGAGTCACGTTGAAGTTTGTTTTTACTTATCGCGTTTTATTGTCTCTAAACACGTGTCCGCTGCATTTGACCCATGTTTCATTCGCGCTGGAGCACCCGGTCAAAGGAGAATCAGTATACAGTGGGAACCATGGACAAGGCTCTGGTGGCGATAAGAGAATCTGCCTGATGTTTGTGTCATATAAAGACCCCACAGTGTCCAGGAAGGAGAAGGATCGAGCGCCACTTCAGGTGACTTCCAATACTCTCGATTATAGACCCGAACCCTAATCTTGACCAACGCACCCATCGTCAAAATAATAGTGTTTCAAAATGCCCCATGCAGCGGCTGTAGCCAGACTCCTGATTGAACCTGGACCTTCTTGTTGTGAGTGCTTTTGAGAGTCACTTTCCCACTGCGCCACCATCATATAATCAAGCTTTTCATGTACAATAATAGAGTACTTTACCGTCTGGCCTATAGCCTATAGTCTGTCTCCCTGATTTCGGATGCGTGTGATCTGCAGAAGAACGAGTCAGCGTCACGGCCCGTTTCCGTATAAAAAAACACACGGAGAAACAGGACGGATTTCTGACGAATCTGTAAATCAGAAGTGTAGAATGAGTTACAGATTTTGTTATGGATGATGCGAGGAGGTAATTAGACATTTGTCAGACCCTCCTGAGTTCTAACACGAGTCAAAGAGTTTTCAACAAAAAGAAAAGTGATACTAAAAAATTTTAAAAAACAAGAACTAAACCTTGATAGTTATAATAGATTACATTAAATTGCGCTCTGCTGTATTTACTGATCCTTGAGAGTTTTAACATTTTATATTCATTATTCATAATTCATCACGTATCGGAGAAGGTTTTGAGGTCTGAAAAGTATCCAGAGAACAATTGGGTCACGCAGAGATGTCGTTGAGGATGTTATCATTGACAGGTTCGGGAGCGGGACCACGCCTCAACCTCCTACTCCTCCAGCAACCACGCCTCCACTCTTTAACCACACCTCTATTACCCAGAAGCCCTATTTATACAGGCCTATCCCAGCATCTCTTGTTGTCTCTGCTCTCTCGACCCCACCGCCCCACCCCGTGTCTCTATCATCTTCACCGTGACACATCACTATCTAAGGAGGAGGGGGTTCTGAATCGGCTGGGCTGATTACCCGAGACGCAGCCCCCATTCACAGTCTCTCTACCCAGCCAACTCTAATCGATCCATCATCGAGCCATCATCAATCCATCATCGATCCATCATCACTATTATCAATAAACATTCTCTCATATTCCATTTGTCGTGGCGTGGTCCCTGCTAGTGAATTGTCTTTATTTAATGATCTTTGAGTGGAAGTGACTAATTCAAAAAACCCTCACAACCGGTTTTAACGCGTATTTGTTGGGGATTTCTGTGATTATCGTTTTTAATTCTAAAACATGGACGTTGCTGTTTCATGACTAAATAATCCTTGACGACTTCTTTATTTACCCCCGCGCAGCCCGCTTGATTTGAGGAAATCTGGTCTCATATGTCTCAGATGTATTTCGTGCTGAACATGTGTAGCGGCAGCAGACGCCTCCCCACTGCGGCCCCCCCGACCCGCTCAGCCTCTAATCCGCTGACAGCGTGAAGAGCTCCGTTGTTGCTGGAGGTGCGCGCGCTTTACACTCACACGGCGAACGCAAGAGCCCACCTTCTTAGTTGGTCAGGACATACTCTTGACATATTTTGGACAAAAGTAATCATCACTCTTGTGGACAAATCAAATCATAAACATTTCGATTATAACTGTTAAAGGAGCTCCATGTTACTTCTCTGCTTGTCTCCGTGGACAGTTCTACTTTAGAATAACTGCGCTTTAATTGGCGAAAGAAAACGATTCTGTCTGAATACGTTTCGCCACTCATCCAAGTAGCTTCTTCAGTTCATTGGACGGTATTCTCGGGAGCTAACTGCACTGATGCCAACACACCCTAGTTCACATGTGTCAAACTCAAGGCCCGCGGGCCAGATGTGGCCCCCCAGACGTTTTCATCTGGCCCGCCGAACATTTCTAGTTTATAATTATTCATTTCCAATAGATATATTGCGTTTTTATCGCTAGAACTACAATTGCTACGAACTATGTTAGACAATTAATTAACCACAATCCTTTTGCCCCCGCGCTGCTCCAGCACCCCCGCGGCCCCTCCCCCGCGCTGCGTGCTGCCAGCTCAAGTGCCGAGGGACAGCGACCAGCGACACTCATCGCAGCAGGTTTAAAATGGAACACACCGGCAGCGATGACCTGTAAGCGCTCTGCTCCAGGGCAGATCGTGGGGAACACGAGGAATAAAGAAAAGAGGCGGTTTTGTGGACGTTAGAACTGTGCTAAAAGCGGCGCTAATGTGAAGCTAACAACAAGAAAACAAACGTCTTTGCTGACAACTCTGTGAGGAAAACATCCAAACCAGTGCAAAACCTGGACAGATCATGAGCCACAGGTAAAAACACAGGTCAGAGTGTGATAAAAGTCTGAACATGACAGAGTGAAGCTGCTTTTGAGCTCTCATTTGATTCACCACATGGAATCATTTGTCACTAAAATAAGCTTAAACTGTAAAAATAGTGAGCTCATATTGAGTTTGTGCAGCAATATTAACATGTCTGTGATACAAACATTTAATATCAGAATCATATCACAAGTCCATGTTCCTGTTTCCTGCTGCTCTGCATGAATATGGACTCAGTGTCCACATAGAACTATTACTAGGCTTATAACATTTGTTATATTTTTTATTGTTTTATTTTTTACATTATGTTCGGGCCGCCGACCCAACCTGAGCGTCGAAAAGCGGCCCCTGGCCCAAATGAGTTTTTGACACCCTACTGCCCCAGTTGTTTAGCGTATGTGATGCAAGTACACACTATTACACTGTTATTTAAGTATATTGGCTACTAGGCGTGAATTGTCCAGAGTCATGTGTCTACTGCTATTACATAAGTCGTTTTTACCTCTTCTAATCAGATTAATTAGGAAGCAGAGGCCAAAACAACAGCGTGTCAGCTCCACGAAGACCACCATTTGTTTATGCGCCAGCGTTCGGAAACAGTTTGATTTGAGTCAGGCGTTTTCGTTCACAGTCAGCCGGAATGACTGGGCCATGTACTATTAATAGAAACAGGAGCAAGTCTTCCAGAATACATTGTTTTTGTCCAGTTTCTGTGTCTCGTCTCGATCTCCCGGGGCGGGGGAGGGGGGGGGGGGGTTTGGCACACACCAGAGCGCCGTGTCCAAACCAGTCAACATCACGCTACGCCACATCCATCGGAGGGGGGTAAAAAAAAAAAATGAAATAAAAAATCAGAAAAAGTTGTGTGTGACGATAAAAGCATTCACAGATCGGGCTGTCAGCGCGTATGTCTCCACGACGATGGGGCCACTGGAGCGGAGCTGACAGCGACGGGCGCGGGAAAGCAACGCCGAGATCTAAACAGGAATATTCAAGCATGTTTAAAAGGGCCGTCTATATATATATACATATATATATATATACATACACACGCCAAGATTTGACGCAAAGAGTTGACAGGGCAGACTTGGGCGGTTCCCAAACTGAGGCCCACGTCCCCCTGGTGGATTGAGAGTAAACTGTAGGCTGATATTATTACACGACATGTTCTATGGGATCTCGTCAGGAAATTGTGATCCGGTCAAATAACGGACAATAGTTCATCGGAAAAGTTACGGACGGACTTTTTTTGTTGGAAGTTGGAAGTGTTTGACCTGTGTAACCATAGTAAAGAAGCATTGTATTTATAGAAGCATGGTTTTTTGTACAGCCTCCCTTACCCCTGGTATTTTGGGGCTACCCGTTAAAAATGTACAGATGATACTTGTTACTTTTTAAACTGTGCGAAAATAAGTTTAAATTAATGCCACAAAATAATAACATCAGAATCAGAATCAGAAAAGGTTTGTTGTCATTGCCAGTGAACAAAAGAAGCTAGGAACATACAACAATGAACAATAATAAAGCAAAATATATCAAATAAGGCATGCATTTAAAAAAATAAAATAAAATAATAATAATTTACGCTAGACAAGAAAAAAAGGCAAGTCGAGGTAGATTCTAAAACCTGGAGCCGGTCCCCTGAATGTTTCCCTGCAGCTGTCGGCATCAGTCCTACAAAATATTTGCAATAAAGTTAGTTAGTCCTTGACAGATACATTTGCTATCTCTAATCCTTTCAGAGATTATTGAAGTGAGTCATTTGTACCGAAAATGTTTTACATCCAATGCGACTGGATTCTATGTTCTCCCCTTTCACAATTGATGGAGTAGTACATATTTGTTTTTATAATAAGTGTTTATAAATGTTTACGCGTCTCCAACAGACTGTGAGATTGTCAACAGAATCGCTCAATATTTGTGAACGCGCGCTCAACAATGCGACGCTGCAAAGGCGAACTCTGCAAAGATGCAAACAATCCAGCGTTTGAGTCAAGGGCACGAGCTAACTGTGAACATTACGCAATTAAGAATAATACAATGTTGTGTTTCCTTTCCGGAACATTTAACAGCTTGATGCTTTTCACGGTATAATTGCATTCCATCATTTCAACCTGGAGTCAATCCAAGCGTTGTAGGATTCAAAAGAATGTCATAGTTCAACGTTCCAGTTTCTCGAGCATTTCTTGTAATGAAATGTTGAGGTAAGGTTCAGGCGGAGGGTCCTAAACGTTCTTTTCTCCTGCTTTTCTCTACGGAAACGCCTGTAATGTTTCACAAAATGGTGTAAAACCCAGCAATCTCCATAGAGACAAGCAAGTGACTACCTTGAAATAGACCTTAACCTCTATGTTAAACTTAATGGGAAGATAGAAGAGTCTGTAAGGTTTCAAAGGGAGTCAATTTAAAGTTTTAAGAAATCAAGACGTTTTGACTTCTGTCTGAAAGTCATTTTCAATCTGATGGAACCCTTTAAGTATTTCCATCGGACTAAAAACTACTTCCAGACAGTATCCAGATGACTACCTTTGAAACCTTTTCTAGAGAGATGGATAAATACTTCATATTCAGCTGCAGAAACATTCCCCTGCACTTCTGCTGCGCTTCCCAGTCGTGTCTGGGTCTCAGTCAAAGGTCAGAGTGCAGTTGAACAGGAGGGCATCGAGAAGGGTCATCGAGAGGGTCATCGAGAGGGGTCATCGAGAAGGGTCATCGACAAGGGTTATCGACAAGGGTCATCGAGAAGGGTCATCGACAAGGGTCATCGACAAGGGTCATCGAAAAGGGTTATCGAGAAGGGTCATCGAGAAGGTCATCGAGAAGGGTCATCGAGAAGGGTCAGCAGAGGTCAGCAGATCGCGTGTTCCGGCAGTTTGAGGAGAGTTAGCCCAAAATACTCCTCTGTGTCCTGCATCCCAGTCAGCGTCCAGATGGAGCCAGGTGAACTCTGGAGACACAACATTGGACGCAGGCAGAACATGCAAACCCCGCACAGAAAGGCCCCGCCCAGTCCAGTCTGGGACTCAAACCAAGGATCTCGCACACCCAGCTCATTATGGATGTGGTTCCGAGATGAACAGATTGAGATGTTTGGACCTGCACAGAGGACGGACAGTAGCCACGTTTCGATCGGCCCTGATGCCCCGCACTGGTTCACTTTGGAGCGTGTTGGAACACTTTGGTTAATGGCGGTCTGCAGGGGTCTGACGTTACCCAAATATACTGTAACTAGTGTTTACATAAGTAATACAATCTAAATCGTACCTGAATTATACTTTTCTCTTCATACGGCTGATCTCAGTAATTCACAAAAAGATTTTTCCATTCCAAGTTTGTGTAGCTGTTGTTTTACTATCAAATAATGAAAGTATGCGTACAAGGATGCAGAGGTCAGAGCGAGAGGAAGCCCAAAGAGGAGATTCATGGACGTAATGAAAGATGACATAAACTTAGTCATAAATATCAACTTGTATGACCCCCTGAAGTACAATCTCCAAAACCAAAAATACTTCAGTGCTAAAGCCGCATGAAAGGTTAAAACTCTGAATCATAAAACATCCTTCCCCCTCACTGGCCCCTTCCCCGGCTCGCTCTCTGGCCCTCGTGGGACTCTTCCCCGTGCAGCGTCTGGCCCCTGGCTCACCCCTCGAGAGAGAGAGTGAGCATGTCGGGCACAGCCAGTTCGTCCCCCCCCCCCCCCTCGGTCCCTGGATGATCGCACCGCACATTTACATTAGCTCAGTGAACCAGCAGCAGCAGCGGCGGCGGCGGCCAGGGAAGTCTGCCAAACCGAGGCAACGGCGCTAAAGCCATGGCATCTGCTGCGTTCATCAATAGCTCAGAATCAACAACGCTTAGGCACGAATGCAACCTGGCACGCGCTCAGACGAGAGAGGCAGATAAACAATTGCATTCGGGAAGTTAATTGGTCATTACTGGTTTAAGCCAAAAGTGTTGCGGAGCCAAAAGGCTGTAGACAGACAGATTGGGAGCCAGAGCTGTGCTTGTGACCAGGGGGGAGGAGGATTAGAGAGGAGAGCGGAAACGGGGGCGTCTGGAGCAGTTTGCCGCGGCTTTTCGGCCTCAGGATGGCGGTGGCTGCAGCAGAGGAGAGCAGGTTGTCACGGGAGCAGGTTGTCACGGGAGCAGGTTGTCACGGGAGCAGGTTGAATGAGGTGGCAGCGGAGGCAGGGAACGGGCTAAATGTTCAGTGCCTCACATTAAATGTATTTTTTGTTGTTGCCAAGTTCTGCGTGCCAAGTCGCTCGGTGACCTCACAGCCAGATGATGGTTGGTGAGGGGGGCGTTCTGTGGTGGGTTCTGCATGTTCTACCTCTGTGTCCATCCAGCCATCTATTTTATGTCAAACCTTTATTTCTATTGCGAGACAGAGATACATTTTTGACCAAATAAAGGTTCAAATGTGGTGACTGGAGGCTTCTAGATAAAGAATATTTACGAATGAAGTGTATTATTGATGAAAATCGCAAATTGTTTATCATTTTTGGTTTAATCATGTTATAAAAGGTATTTTTGTGTGCGTTTTAGAGGCTGTGTAGTTCCTGTGATTATTACAATGGACCAACGAGATTAGCAGAACATGCAGTTTTTGCTCTCACATTTAAATCGATTGTCACGTTTAAGTGGATTGCCTTAACCTAAAGTGGATTGTACTAATATGTGTCACGCGTGTTCTTCAGAAACACTTTTTCTACGAGCAAAATCCACACCCTGCAAAGCCTCATGCACGACTGCAGCTACAGACGCACAAAAGGGCAGAGCACTCAGATAGAGGCTCCCAGATGAAAAGATGAATTCAATCCCATTACGCCGATGGTGGATGAGTTTGTAGATGTGACACAGCAGTGAATAATCGGAGCTCCATTTACATTAGTCTTCTATTGGCTGTGACAGAGCAGCGGGATAATGCAGTCCTTCAGCGCAAAAGGGTTCAAATCGCTCTTGTCTCGAAGGGCAGATATTATCTCCTGCTGACTTTTGGAGCATTATACAGCAGCAGCAGCGGCGGCGGCGGCGGCGGCGTCGGAGTCTCAAACAATGCTGAAGTTGCGGGTTGTTTCATTCGCACATGTGCAGAATAATGGCGCGTTTTGTCGTCCTTTTCCCTCCGGAGCTCAAAATGCTATTCTCTTTCCGAAACAAAACAAATGGCACGACGCGGAGAGGGAACGTTCGGACCGATGCAAACGGCACACACAAGTATTCAACAAACCTTTTATATTTTAAGAGCAGCATTATTTTAAAGTCTAGTTAGAGAATAAAAAACGGGGAGTTTGAATTCTGCCCCCTGCAAGGTTTTGATCATTATTATAGCAAACTATTTTTCCTTTTTTTATTGTCTTAGCTATGGTACATGCGTTTACTCTTGTGTCTTCTTTAATAAATACGAAATTAAATGTATTAATGGCATAATAAATTGGGGAATGGCATCTGACTTTATTACATCTTACAAAGCATGACTGTGGCTATGAGGATGCTAAACACAAACATAGCACTCTTACATTATTGGCCTACTTACTTACTTACTTGATCGGTTGTCATGGTGATGATGAGGTCAACAAATTGAAGCTGGTATTTCTACATACATGCTTGTAAAAAAAAAAAAAAAAAAAAGTAGCTCACACAAGGCTCTGAAAGGAAAAAAAAATAAAAAATGCACATGTTTTTACCGAAAAGACAGAAAATAAAGTGGGAGTGTGATAAACAGCAGCGGCCAGAGCATGAGGTCATCTGCTTTCCCTCCGCGTTTCAAAACTCCATGCAAAAAAAGCAGTGGGTCGTCAGGGCGATGGTTGACTTGTGCCGGCTTGTGTCACGGCCGCTCCGCCCACACTCTCGGCCCAAAACAAGTCAAAATACTTACCAAAATGCGAGCCTTTACGGATTGATTCCACGGCGTCGATCAGCTGTAAATGTGCACTTGGTTTAAATTACGAGGGTCTATTTGCAGAAATGGGGAGATTAGAGTCATAATTATACTTTTATTGCTGTCACATTAACTTGAAGAAGACTCCTGGTGTTTGTGTTCTGTCACGCCGAGCTGACGGGGGGCGACGCTGTGGGGGAAAAGGATGGGAACGTTGGGTGTAATTCATCCGGAAAGAGATTAAAAAGAGTATCAAATGCAAATTGACGTTTTTAGCCACATTTTATAGGGCACAATGTAACTTTTAAATAACCTTAAACTACTTTTGGAAGTTCCCAAAGTATGACATTTGAAAAAAAGTATTTCAAATGATTGTTTTTTTTGTCTCCAAACATTGCAGGAGGCACTGACAAATCAATACTTTCTACTTTAAGGCGAATACTTAAATTTAGAGATAAGAATTTGAAACTTTCTATGCTGTCCTAAAAGTAAGAACAATTGTACTACACATTTTTTATCATGTCATATTTTATATAGAAGTGAGCGCCAGGTTTCAATTGCTAGCGTTATTTTATTGCCGTGTTAGATATGTTTATATATTGTATTTGATTAAACTAGCACTTGCTGAATTTTTTTTATAAAAATGCAAATTTTGCCAAATGTTTTGGAGTAAGATTTTAATACAGCAGGCTTGGAATTAAAAAACAACAAATTCTTCTGCACAATCTGTCCATTTTATGGAGTCCAAGACTGTAAAGTTTGCTGTGTAGGTGCTCCTGCGAGGGCTAGCATTTAGTGCAGATTGTTGTTTCCATGAGAAATTGTATGTTGACAGCAAAATGAACCCCAAAACAAAACCTTTTTTAGCATGTAGTGCAGGGCTATTCAACATCAGGCCCGGGGGCCAAATCAGGCCCTCCAAGTGATTTAATCCGGCCCACGACCCAGCTTCCAAATATTAAAACAAAACAAAAAATATTGTTTACTGGTTTAATTCTGGATTAGCACTAGTTTAGATCTGGTTTGGTCTTTGTTTAGTACTGGTTTAACGTGGTTTTAGACCTGTTTTGATTCAGGCTTAGTCCTGGTTCAGACCTGGTTGGCTTACTCTAGTTCAAGTTTAATTCTCGTTCAAGGCATTTTTGCAAAACATTTTTCATTTCTCACAAAAATCGACTCTATTGGTGATTATTTATTGTATGATCTCAATGTATTGAACCAGTGTTGGGGATATTCGGTGCGGCCCAAAGTACAGTAGTGACAGCGGCGTGTTGTGCACCTCCGGCCCAGAGGCTTTGTTCCTCCAGGAAAATTAAGTTGAATAGCCCTGATGTAGTGTCTCCTTTTAAATGACTAATTAAAAGTTATTAACATATTAAAACAGTCATATATGTGTCTCTTTCTTATGTTTCTAATGCGATCGAATTAAGGTGAATTAAACGTGCTCAAACGTGTGCACAACTCCAGCTTCGTTTAGCCTCCGCTGCCATAGCGATGCAGTGAGAGAGGACTAACTTTTTGTCCTTCCCATAATTAGAGTAGCATCACCTTCACCCGACCGTCACCGCGGGGTGCTGTGACAAACGACGGGACACGGTCATTTAATGTGCCCCCAGAAGCGCCCAAAGCCCCCAGCGCGCCCGGCCACGCTCTCGCAAGATCAATTATCGCATTATGTTAAGTGCAACCCACAATTCCATTTCTCACACATTCGGGGAAAAGCCACAGAATACTAAACAGCGAATGTCATTGGACAAAACCCATTGAAAAGCCTGCGTTTCGGAGGACTGGATGTGCCGGGATTTACAATGCCGTCATTAGAGGCGCATTGTGGTTATTGTTTGTGCTTTATTAAATTAGATTCAAGTTGATCGCTACAAGACTGTGGAATCACTCATCCTGAAGTAGTCGAGACGTTTGCCAGGTTTAGTTTACTTTATTACAAAGTATGCAGTAACAAGCGTTCAGCGTGTATTTTGTAATCAGCGCTGCTCTGGACGTAGCTTAATTTATGAACGTACATACTAAAAATGTTATCGTTACCGACCTAGTTATTCCAATAAAAACATGATTTCTATTCAGATTAAACGTATGCTTATTCACTTTCACTTCGATGCATAATGAGGGCTGAGTCACAAGTGAAGAGGTCATAATAGTTCATACTTAGAGTTTGGGTTCATGCCATTTTCTAGCTCTAATCTCGGTTTCTGTCCATTCTCTCCAGCTCATTCGGAATTTGGGCTTTTACGCGACACACTAAATCTTCATCCGCTTTGCAGAGCTTGGAATGAGCAGAAAGAGTCGGAAAACTGTTGTACGGACGTAGCATCGTCGTTAGCATCGCGGTATAAATTGCACTCAGTTTCAGAAGCTCATATCGTAGACGAGGGGGTCCGAGGGGCTGGTAAACATGACAGAGAGGGAAGATGGTACATCCAAAGACATTGCAATGATTTAGATGAGGTTCAAATAGAGACCCTTTAAATATGAAAAGAGCTTCAAGGGGGGGGGAAGATAACTCAGTCTGAACATGTGTTGATCATTTCGTGGTTAGATCATCAAAATGCTTTCGTCAGTTTTACATTTCGTAAGTTGCCATCTGGGCAAAGTTTTGGAACATCGAGACATTTCAGCCACCATCTGGAAGTCATTTTCAATCTGAAGGGACTGGATGCTAGAAACTTACACTGCCATGAGCTAAATTGGCCCTGCAGTTATAGGTTGAAAGGGAGCAGTTATGGCCTGAAGCCTGACCTGCCTTTGTAATCTGATGGCCCAGTTTGGAGAGGCTCTGATTGGCCTGGCAGCGTCTCCCTAACGACTGTCGCGTTGTTTACTTCTTGCCGTTTGTTCTCTGCTAGCTTGCATATTCAAAGCGTTACGATTGGTCTTTTGACTCATTTGATCTCTGCCACGGCGTGAGTGTAGTATTGTAAACAGAAGGGAGATTGCACCAGAAGTGGCCATTTCTGTAACAAAAAGAGGGATTTTCTCTTCACACCAAAGTCTGAGTGGTGTGCGGCTTTATGCTGAAGGTGGACCGCCAATTGTAAACCAGAATTTGAGTGCCTTTTGTGCTTGACGTTTAGAGTATAATGGCATTAACGATTTGGACACACATTTGTGGTGACTAAAACTTAAGTGGGGGTGTTCTACAGGTTTTTACAGGCATCAGATTGTCTTATTACACGCAAAGAAATGCAACTACACTTAATTCTTGTAAATTAGACAAGAAAAACGTCACCCACACAAAATGTAGTCCCAGCACTTTGAGACAAAATGAGGCCGCGGCGCGCTGTTTGCGTGTAATTGCGTATCGTAAAGTACATTTAGGCATGCGTGTCGGCTGTGTGATGGTGGTCCACGCTGCGTCACTTCTCCATCTGAGCCTAGACCGCACAAAGTGAACATAGCGCATGAAATAAAGAAATAAAACATTAACCTTGACATGAATTATCCGCGCAGCTAAGCCCAGCGCGTTCCCGAATCATGATAAGTTGCTGAGCCTCATTAAAAACAGTTATCGCTTAAGACTAAAGCCTAGCCACAATTAAATAAAACATGACAAAAACAGCCTTGTTATGAGGAGATAACAAAACAATTAAACATTATCAGAGTGAGCGGGCACTAACTGGTGAATGTGCTGAATCATGATGCACCTTGAACTAGCCTGACGTCAATGGAACGTGCATTTTATTGTGCACAGGCTGTTCGTGCTGTCAGTCAAAGAGCCAATAACAGGTGGCAGAGTGGTTAACGGTGACAGGGTTCAGCAGTCAGTGAGTGCAACAGGTTTGATGAAAAGAGCTTTAACATTGTTTGTAGGTCAAGGGTTGTTCTTGCTTTTGAACAATGAATGAAAATGTTTTTCATAGTTCTCATTTTCCCTTCCCTCCCGATGTTTCTACTTCTCCATCGCTCGCAGTTACTTTTTATGATTCTCATTCAATAAAATACATATTAGATTGTACAATATTATTCAAGAAATGGATACTTTTACAATAGACATATACAGTATACATATATGTGGAATAAAAGGTGCTTTACCGAACGACTTTTTAGTCTGTGTAGAACTTATTTTCTCTGGAGGTCGGCAGCGTCACGTTAACAATTACAAGAGGAAGAAGGATTATGTCGTGTGGCGTCCGGAATCAGGTGAGTAGCGAACAGCAGAAGCTCGGCGCATTGTGTACGGGCCAAACGAACACGGCGCTTTTTAGATTAACCTTGAAGAAACGGAACGCGTTCAGAGGCACATTTCCACATCGCCGGTCATTTCACAGCGAGGGAACGTTTTCGCCGCTGAATTACACTTTTGTTCTGGAAGATTCAAAAGAGGCCGTACGCAATCATCTACTTTCGTGAACTTTTGACCGTGTTATGCAAGAAATTCCATGGCGCTGTGTTCTGTTTCATCCACGCAGGTTTGAGCCTTGTGAACGGCAGAAAAACATTTTGTACTTTGGTATTAATTTATCTATTTATTGTGGCGACAGGAGGCGGACCTGCCAGCTCGTCCAGACTGACCACGCCTCAGGAAGTAACATCGCGTCACCAACGCCGGTGAAAATGCGCAGTGACATCGAGAGTGCGACGTCATTTCGGACCCACATTACTCACTATCAATCAGGCCACATCCGGATCGGTGTGTGCGCTCCCTCTACTGGCAGCAGAGGGAATTCCATGGAGAAACAAACATTGCCTCGACATCGCCTGATTTGAAAACGAAATGAGCTGTAAGCGATGTTTTATGGACTTAGAAACAGCACGTTGAAGTCGCAAATCTGGGAAACTTGAAACGTTTTCTGGGTGTTTTTCCCGACGCTCAGAGATGATGACCTCGTAAACAGGATGAACGAAACAAGCGTGAACGAAGCTAAACGCAGCTCCCGGTATGTTTGTGATGAAGGAGCAGCGTTGGAACATGATGGCAAACTCAACAAAAGTATATTTAGCATAATATGTGTCCCTTAAATATTCTTGATTGTTCCTGAAGTAGCGGAGTTTATGGAAAACGCGTTAACGTCCATGTTCTCCATTTGGGTCAGCGTTTGGTCCGATGAACACATTGTGGGCATCACAAAGGCATGCCGCTGGTGCCGCTGTGCAGGAGTAATGGACTGCTTCATGAGACGGGGCCGGCACAAAGGAGCACGCTCAGACCGGACAAAGGTAAATGAGGGAACGCATTTCCCCCCGGAGCGATTCGATTAAACACCTTCAATCAGAGCGCCGCTGTCGTGACGAGAATTGCCCCCAACCCATGACGTGGCATTCATCACCCATTTTCGTTTTTTTTTTTTATTTTTCCTGCTTTGTATTTGTTTGCGTAGCGTCGTGTCGTCAATTTGCAGAATAAATAAAGCATCTACTTAACTAAGACAAACCTAATTAATACGTGAGAGGAATTACTTTGACACAGTAACTAAAAATGGGTTAGAAATAAACACTGCGCAAACAAGTCACCACTCAATCAATTCTTACCTCCAAACAGACGGGGGAAGTTATTACGGCAATAATATATATATATAATGAGAATAAAGTGAAATGGTTGTGTCTAAATGAAAACGTTCTTTCAGTCAGCGCTGAGTGAAAATCCGTTACGAGAATAACCATTTAAATGCGCTGCAAAAAACTCATTGTGTGTCTTTTTGTTTTAATTCATATTTTCATGTGTAATTTACTGCATTAATGTTTTTTTCCCCCTACATTTTCAAATATATCACTTAACAAAAAGAACATAGAACAAGACCAGCTGTAGACAAGTGAATACATGAAAAAAATAAAGTTTAATGTTTATTTTATTTTATTTTATTTTATTTTATTTTATTTTATTTTATTTTATTTTATTTTAATTTAATTTAATTTAATTTAATTTAATTTAATTTAATTTAATTTAATTTAATTTAATTTAATTTAATTTAATTTAATTCAATTCAATTCAATTCAATTCAATTCAATTCAATTCAATTCAATTCAATTTAATTTAATTTAATTTAATTTAATTTAATTTAATTTAATTTAATTTAATGGGATAATAGTCTAAACCTTTAAGTTGTGTGTTTGGATTGGTCAAATGCACATGAATAAGACCTTAACCGTAACCTACACTGCACTGTGCTTCCCACTTGTTACCATGGCGCATTGTTACTGCTTTGTCTTAAATGTTCCACAGTTCAGCAACCACAGTCATCCAGATGCCTTTATTTCTATTTGCATTATTAATACGGCGTACACATGAACGCACTTTTATCTGCCAAGATTTCTGTTTCCAAAATCGTAAATTAAAATGTCTATTTCAATGCGCGTATCAGAAGTTCTCCAGTTTGTCTGTTTGCGCCCTGAGGAAAAGGCATGCTGGGCCCAAAAGTGGCGTCGTGTCATTTTTCATGTTTTGTAATATCACAGAGGGTCTTGTACTTTTGTCTTTGGAATATAAAAATACTTAAAATACATGCAAATGTTGCTACACATTTTTACACAAAAGGCAGAGCTGTTTTCTCCTTTCTCCAATTAAGCACCTGTTTCATTTATTATCTATTATCATTATTATCATTATTATTATTTTGGATGTGCATGTACGTTACCTGCATGGTGTTTTATCCCCACAGATCTGACCTGTAACTTGGCACCTCACCTCCTTGTCTCCACAGAGAAAGACAATTTATTTTTGTTTTTGTGTGGTTTTTTCTTCATCTCGCAAGGCTTTTCTTTGACAGGATAGCAGCATGAAATTAGGAGAGAGAAGGTAGAGACATTCGGCAAACGGTCGAGGACTGGAATCGAACCCGCACGATGCGATCAGGAGAGCGCGAAGGCTGCCGCTGGAAACCATCTCCATCAGATTAAAACGCCAATCAGCACACTCGACATTAGCGCTCCGAAAGTTACATTTACGCGTGATATTTCAGATGATTAAATGTGTTTTCGCTTCGCTTTGAGTTCTGTCGTGTTGTCGCCCTCGTAAGTTAACTTTAACTTACCCAAATCTAAACTAAACAAACACTCTTAACCAGCAGCCCGTATAATCACCTCTTGTATTGTCCCATTAATCAGTCAATTAGCGTCATTACGTCCAGTTTATCTGCCCGCCGTTTGGCTCCGCCCGCTCCGCCCTGAGCCGTGTTTGCTCTGCACATTAGCACTCTAGCGGCTCATCAGAGGGCGGCGGCGGTGGGCTCCTGCTCTGCCCGTAATTGAAGCGTTCCCCCGGGGGGCACGGTGTTCTGGAGGATCTGGTTTCAGGGGTGACTGGTCCGGAGAAGAAGGGCAGACCGGGGTGGTGGGGGGTGGTGGGGTTCTCGTCGAGCGCCGCCGGAGACCGAACCGACCATCGCACAGCCTCAGTCCGCGGAGCACGAGCGACGCTTCAGTGTGTGCAGGCGGAGGGGGGGTTTAGAGGGTCTTTTCTGCTTCTGTAGAGCTGCTAATACTCAGAAGGATCCTTTTGGAAACTGTAGAAAACGGACATCATTATATTCGTTACCATAACCACATTCGTTTGATTTCATACTTTCATGGAATATAAACTGTTTTACTGAAAAAACATGTACTTCAACTGTTAATAAACATGAGAAAACAGAACAGATTTGAGCAAAGCAAAACTACAAATCATCAAAATACGACAAATACTGCTTCTATTTCAGGGAATAAACCAAACATTTGAACTGAGCACTGCCTGGGCCAACGACCCGGGGACAAATACATTAAATACATTTGAAAAAGTTTCAATTAATCAGGGCGGAAACAAGTGAATCACAAGACGAATCCAAAGAATGACAACCAGATTAATCGATTACCAAAATGACCCACACATACAGCCACACGCTGAGCGAAACTCGTCTGATGTGGCGCGCGCTTCATCGCCTTGTACGGCCTCAGCGTCATTTGGAAGTGCTGATCTTCTGGCTCGCACTTTCCGTTAAGCGAAACATCCAGTTAATTTCAATGGAAAAACGGCGCTGATGACGGCGTTGTAGATTGTGCTGAACTTATTTGTTGCACACATGAAATGGATGCCACAATAAAACCCGAAACCCTTTTCCATTCTGTCTCATTTCCCCTGAATGGAAGAAAAAAACCCCTGAATAAATCCACCCCAATCTGGTTTGGATCCTTGGGTGGTCTTTAGGGTGGAGAAAAGCTGCAGCGTGTGAGAACGACGGACAGAAACATCACTCTACTACTTCCAATATCTACAACCAGCAATATCTCTAACAAATGACTCTTTTGGACATTTCAGGTTGGTTGATTTGTCAAAAAACATAAACATCTAAACTGTCAATCATGTGCTGCGTGTGAAGAATCTTAACAGTGAAGACCTTTTTAAGAGGTTTTCGTTGAATTTAGTCCTCAGTATTTGACCCCGTCTTTCATTTGCCTGGTCAGCCACGGTCGTGCAACACTTGAGTAAAAGTCTGAAACGGCGATCAGCGTGATTGACGGGCGGGGTCAACCAATCAGAGAACCGCATCGTCCGCGTTCGGGTCGAAACAGTGCAGATTTCCAACAGGATGTAGTTGTAAGTGGCACGAGGGCATTGGGAGCTGCGCCGGGTCCAAAGCCGCAAATCCCCGCGAACGTCATTGGCTGGGGTGGGGAAGAGTGGGCGTCGGCTCGTCACTACAGCGGCGATGAAACAGTGATGTCGAAACCGCCACTGTCAAAAATGACCAAAAATCCACTGAGAAATGTGTGCGTTTGCGGAGTTGGAAGATGGACCTGTTTGAGTAATCCAACTACGAAGCGGTTTAAACGAACGTACAAAGAAGTGATCATTAAAGCTCCCGTGGAACTTTATCTGGCGCCGCGTCGTCGCGCTCTCAGGGATGCAGTCATTTATTTTGGGGGTTGAAACTTAACAGAGTGAGCGCAACAAGCGGTCAATTGTTTTGAATTTTGAAAATGAATAGACCAAAGGGATTTATCAGTAAATTAGAATGAAGTATGATTATTGCTCAAAATACTTCTACATCTAAAAAGTATACGTCCTTTCAATAAATATTTAGTGTTTTCTGAATAACTTTCGGCCTCAATAAATAGCAGAATATATCTATAATTGGTAATAGATGTTATTTATTTATTCGACCATACAGCCCAAATCTGATCCTACTACTACCACTTCTACTACTACTACTACTACTACTACTACTACTACTACTACAAAAAAGTATATACGATACATTTTGAGCCCAAAAAATACTGTTTTTGTTTTTAAATGAGAATTTATTGTTAATAGTAAGTGTTGATGGGAAACCAAAGTCCAAACCAAAGTCCAAACCAAAGTCCAAACCAAAGTCCAAACCAAAGTCCAAAGTCCAAAAAGTCCAAACCAAAGTCCAACCAAGGTCCAAACCAAAGTCCAAACCAAGTCCAAACCAAAGTCCAAACCAAAGTCCAAACCAAAGTCCAAACCAAGAACCAAAGTCCAAAGTCCAAACCAAGTCCAAACCAAAGTCCAAACCAAAGTCCAAACCAAGTCCAAACCAAAGTCCACCAAGTCCAAAGTCCAAAGTCCAAACCAAGGTCCAAACCAAAGTCCAAAAACCAAGGTCCAAACCAAAGTCCAAACCAAAGTCCAAACCAAGGTCCAAACCAAAGTCCAAACCAAGTCCAAACCAAGTCCAAAGTCCAAACGTCCAAACCAAAAACCAAAGTCCAACCAAAGTCCAAACCAAAGTCCAAAGTACCAAAGTCCGAACCAAGTCCAAACAAAGTCCAAACCAATGTCCAAGCCAAGTCCAAACCAAGTCAAACCACCAAAGTCCAAGCAAAGAAGTCCAAACCAAAAGTCCAAACCAAAGTCCAAACCAAAGTCCAAACCAAAGTCCAAACCAAAGTCCAAACCAAAGTCCAAACCAAGTCCAAACCAAGTCCAAACTCCTCACAGCAGACTGGAACTGTGACCTTCTCGTTTCCCTTCGTTCACGCAGTCACAAATGCAGGATTGTAAACGTGTTCAAGAGATTATGAGTAACATGTAAACCATAAATTATACCAAGCAAGCCATCGTTTTCCTCACGCTTGTCCCGTTGTTTCCAGCTGTGGTGAAGGCTGCGGAGGGCCATAATCTCTGAGTTATGGCCAACATTAACATCGATCAACGGGAACACGGCGCTCACACACCTCTGCTCCTGCGCTGCGTACGGAACAGGGCCGTTTTAAATCAGGAAGACGGATGTGGTGCAGATGGGGTCAACAAAAGATTCTGCTCATTTCAATAAAAGATTACAATGTTACACCACCAAAATATACAGTTTGGTGAAAAAATACTGCAATTTATTCTGTTTTTCTTTGTTTGAGAAGTTTTGACTAGATTAAATTCTTCACTTAATTGATCAATTTCTTCTTTTCTCAAACTCATTTCTCTTGAAACCTGTCAGAACTGTCACGAAACACGTTTAATAATGCGGGTTAAATTAGTACATAAACTTATAATTGACAAAACAACTCAAGACAAGATTAATATTACATTTTCGTAGAGCGAAATTTATTTACTTATTTATTTTAGTCGTCACAGATGAGTTTTTCGATGAATTAACCAGCCGAACAATTATTTCTATTGCACATTGAGACTTTTAAAATACATTATCAGCCAAATAAAAGGTATAAATATGGCGACTAAACAGAGAATATTTACAAACAGTGTATTTTTTATCGAAAATCTGAAATTATGTATTGTTTTTCTGACATTTTGAGTCAATAATGCCACTGCCGTTGTCAAAATACGCCTATGATTCTTTTTCATAATCACCCAGTTCCGCTTCGTCGATCAATTAAGTTTTTGGAATTTGAATGACATTGCATCACTAATTACGGTCACGGTAAGAAGAGACTGCCCTGTTTATAATGCCACATTGACGACGGCGATGACAAGAGCCCGCGATCCCCTGGAGCCGCCGTCGCCGTGCGCCGTCGCCGTGCGGGCAGCAGCTGGCAGTTACATGCTTAGTTGAACTCTTTTGTGGCGCGTCGTCCTTGCCAGTGCCAGCAAAGTTTGCCCCTGATCCAAACAAAATAAAAGCGTTTGGGCCGTAATGACAACGGTAACAACAACAAAGGCCCGGCGCTGTGGGGGGTGTTGGGCCCATCTGGGTTACAGCGTGAACGAAAACGCGCACGTCGCCGGGTGAATCGAAACGCTGAAGATTGCTGCTCTGATCCACGCTGCTTCTGACAGCTTATCGCGGAGTGACCGGCCAATTGCACGACAGATTAAGTCTTTAAAAAGCTGCACTTTTCTGGTTGGGGGTCTGCAGCTTGCTGGTCTCCATGGAGATGTTATTACTTTGTCCGAGTGTGGTCACCATACTGAATCTCAACACTCAGTTTCGATTAGAAAGAAAGGGCTTGATCCTCGATACTAGTTTTGAAACCACAATGATAAAAAAAGGCTCTTTCTTTTAGATGATGTGGTTTTATACAGGGTCTGGTAAAGCTCAAAGTTGTGTTCACTCTTTCACACTCACCACGTCAAAACTGGGACTAAACTATAAACCAAAAACTGAACCTGGACAACACAAGGAACAGGCCCGAACCAAGTCCAGATCAAGACCAAAAAGGGTCTCAAGTCCAGATAACGACAAGTGGGAACGCACTCTAAGATCATTAAATTAAAACTGTTCAGGAAACATTCAGGAAACACATTTTTGTCCTCTTCATGTTATTTTAATTTGTTATCGATACAAATCTACTCTGGCTTCTCAAAACTCGCTTGTGCTCAACTGTTTTGATGGAAAAAAAGACCTTTTAAAAGTTAAAAAAACAGTGAATTGGTAACATAATGTAAACAGACAAGTTTGGATTAGCCACAGAACGCCATAAAATGTGAAAAATCAAGGTGGTTTTAGAAAATGATATCTACCAATCAGAGTTAGTTATAGTTATAGTATAGATATAATTATAAACATAACAAATGGATTTTACCTTTTTTTTCTTTATTTAATCTGTGGTTATTACACACCACGAATACAAAATATGAATCTTTATGTTTTACTGACAAAAACTACCATGGATTTATTATCATTATTATTATTATTATTATTATTATTATTATTATTATTATTATTATTTTTAGTATTATTATTATTATTATTATTATTATTATTATTACATATTATTATTATTATTGTTATTATTATTATTATTATTATTATATATTATTATATCATCACCCATCTTTTTTTTTTATTATTATATGTTTACTCAAGACAGTTACACATAACAATACACAGGCAGTGAGAGAAGGATCGTGTGCACCTTAAATGGAAATATACAGATAAAATAAAGCAACAATAACATAGACATGATCCATAAAAATAAAGCGGACGCAGAAAATTTGAAATAACCTTCCACAAAGTCCGGCTGTAATGGCTTTATATATTTTACCCAGTTGGACCATAATTCAATAAAGGCACATTTTCTGAGACGGGCGGAGAAACGTAATTGCTTCCGTTGCATATGTTCAGGTTGTTTATTGAAATGACCTAAAACGAGGGTAGAGAATTGTACCGGTAATTTAAAGTTAAGTATTCTGTTTGCCGTTGTCTGAAGCTCCGCCCAAAATGGTTTTATCTTTGGACATTCCCTGCGCCAAAGTGTTCCTTTTGCTTCGGCGTAACAGAAAAGCGTATTCAACATTTCCAAGTAAGCGCTCGCCAAGTTTCAGAACTTGTCCACGGAGACTCGCATATATTCAGCCGGTCATCGCTTGATTTTCCTTCAATCTCACGTGTTTTTCTTTAAAGCATTCTGGCGAGTTAGTAATAGCTCCTTTGATTATAGCGTTCTGTTAAGCTTTTAAGAATATTACCAGTATTGGATCGCTCACCGCATGGTTTTGACCCCAAGTTCTTTCCACTTTATTTTAATAAAGCCTAATCTTTGTTACAAGTACAGACGATCACTGGCATTTATTTCTGAGAATCAACGAATCATTGAGAACGTATTATAGTCTTCTTCACTTTGTCCGTCCAACCGGTTGCATAATAAATGTCCTATAACTTCAGCCGTAGTCAGACTTACTTACTCCTGTGATTGTGGACTTTATTTTCCCCCAACTTGTTCTTATTTGTTGTTTCCTTGATTCCTCCAGAGTTCAGAAACGCTCCTTTGGCAGAATTATAAGCTCCGACTTGAACACAAAAATAGGCCGGCTTTTCTGTCTTGTTCCCACAAAATCAAACGCTGGAGAGTTGATACTTTTATTCGGCTCATGTTTAATGCACGGAGATCTTATAATCGGACCAAGTTATACGTTTCATCAGGTTTTTGTCCCGTGTTAAATATTCATGCGGTCGGATCATTAGCGTGAAACATATGTGAGGCAGCAGCAGGTGGAGCGTGCAGAGTTAGTCTGGAGTGTAAAGCATGACTAATTCTCAGCCATTAAAACGTGTTTCATCGGAGCGCTTCTTTACATGTGTCAGAAAGGCAAACGCCGACTGTAGGTTCACGACTTTCTAAGAAGGGAACCGCGTCCAGAAATGGATGTAATCATTTCAGAAGGAGGGCAAGGGCCTTTTATCTGAAATGTACTGTTTGCATAATATATTAACGTGACAAATCATACATATCATTTCATTTTTTCGGTCCGGTTTAAATAACTTATTTGTCAATGAACTTATTCTTCACTTCAGTCATTTCTTCTGCAATCATTTTTGTGTAATCACCGAGTAATTACAGTAAAAGATGTTTGTGTCATAATTTTGACGATTCAAAGAGGTCATCAATCAATAACAGTGGCCCCAAAACAGACCCTTGTGGTACGTTTTTATAAATTTATATTCAGAATTTAGCCCATTATATGCAAGCACTGTTGTTTTGTAATGTGGCTGAGTGGCCATTAGTGCGGACGTACTCGAATCCCTTAATTATATCATTTTGAAAGTATCATTCTCTTCAATGAATGCTAAACTCATAAGTTATTTCAACGGATAACTATCACATTGTGTTGAAAAACAAATGTCTCCTTATTTATGCTGAGAACACTTTGAACATTGTTGTTTTTATGTCACGTGGACAGAACCAGTGATTAACCACAAACCAATGGTGACCAATGGTAATTTAAATATATTTTATTCACTTTTTCATTTATAATTTAGATTTGAAGATTATCTATTTAAAATATGCACACACGGATTTGATATTAAATATTTAAATAGAAAAAAAGTATATAAAAAGTTATGAATTTAAATTGGGTCAACGTTTTTTTTCTTTTTGAGCGATAAAACATTTAACCACAGAATATATTTTTCTTTTTAATCCAGACTCCAAAAAAAAATAAAAAATCCTCTAGCCTGTTGCATCAGATTTTACTTTCTAAATTTTTAAATGAGTATTTTTCCGTGTGTGTTTTCCTGTTCATTTGTCAAACTTTCTGCCTTGCTTTTCCCATCTCCTGAACCCTGACCCCCTGTGGAAGCTCCATGAGGGTATTTACGCTCACGTCTGAATCTGGTTTCTTTTATTAAGTGCTGGTTGAACTGTGAGTGCACTTTTAGCCCCGCGTCCTTTGGGAGCTGGAACATAAACCACCACTATTACATTTCAGAGCCGCTCCCGCTTTATTGCATATTACATAAATATCACATTGGTTTTTTTACTGCAGCAGACACCGCAAATAGCTCTGAAATATTAAATTCATAAACATGTCGGGACTTGGTGGAACACGTATTTGTTCTAATGTAAGCCTTTTGATGGCTTTTCGAATCATAATCACATATTTCGACGGGTGCTTAATTGTTACGGGGTCGGCATGATGCGATTGTTAACACGCTGACTTTGTGGTGTCGCTGGATACACAATAGAACTATACAATTGAACAGTCTGAACATAAATGGATTTTCGACATATTTGCAGAGTAAAATCAGTTTTCATTATCAAGTCGCTCGTTCTATTTTTGGTGCAACTGTAGCAAGTCCAATCAAGCGAATACAGCTGTGATACTGAGCTACTTACAAATAGAATTGAGCTAAAACGGCAACAAATTCTGGGAACACAAGCCAGGCCGCGAACAGGAGTGTTGGCCTTGATTAATGACCCCGTGAGTCTTGAGGTATTGCGCTTTTAACAATGTCCAATTTCAGTTAAAGGTCTTAAAAATGTGGGGGGAAAAACAGAACTTGTTCGTTTCAAACTGTTTGCTGAGTTCCAAACTTTTGTCCTGATCTATTCACCGCAATGACTTTTTGTTCAGCGTCCAGGGGCCGGAGGGGGGCTTTGCATGCCCACAGCGCACTTCCTGGTTTTTCCGAGAGTGAAACGCTCGATAATTTAGATGCAGACAGCAGACCGCCGCCTCATTTTGACCCCTACGAGCTGCTTTTACAATATATATGTACTGCAGAAACAGACTTTGCTCAACAACATGTGAAAATGAAAGTAGGTACAGGCTGTTTACCTGATCCGCACATGCCTTTAATGAAATGGTTTAGCATTTAAGAGTCCTGAGCGAATCAGTAAACACGCACAAATCAGAACTGCCAAATCCAAGCACATTCTTTTCAAAATGGTGTGATTTGATCATATTTCAGTGACTGAACAGAGTGCCATGACTCCAAGAAGAACACAGTGCTATTCTGGTCATTCTATTCTTGTATTTACTTTTCATACTGTTTGTCCCTTTTGGCGTGGTCGGCTGCTGACAACAACAAACGTTACAGCATTTTAATTTCATTTGAAAACGCTCACTACTTTGCCCGTTCAGAATTAGCCCGTACGTTCAAAGATGCGCCGACCGTCTGGGAGAAAGACAGGTTTAATGCCACGCTGCTTTACATTCCAGGCAACGCGGCGACATCCCCCTGGAGAAAAGAAAGTGTCACTCAGCACTGAAACCATCAGTCGCCCCTCTTTTCACCACCACCGCTGTCTACACCCTGTTTTTGCTTTCCGAAAAACCCAAACAAATCTATTATACTTTCCGACCTCAACAAGGCCAACATTCTGATTCCAAATATACACAATATATATCTCACGATGTCCTGTTGGCGGAGTATTTCATTCCCAAACGCATGCACACATTATGAAGGCTACAACACTGCTCATGATTCACTATATCTTCATTAAAGTTGTCCTAAAGTTGAATCCATACGTCTGAAATGCTAACAACCTTTAAGCGTCAGAAATCTGCATATTTGTAATTATGTTGAAGGATCTTTCACAGCGTTATCTATAACATAAATGAGGTGTCATATGGATTCGCACACCCAAACCCGCTCCAGCGCGCCTCCGTTCCTTTTCTCTCGAGGCTTAAAATGCCGACTATAATTCCCACTCGGCGTTATGTCTTTATGACTCCCCAGATGTCTCCTGCCCTCCTCGTGCCCTTCGACAAGTGCGCACTTCAAAGGGGCCCTCGATGCCCGTGAGCTCTTCGTTGCGGTTGTTGCTGTTGCTGTTGTTGTTGTTGTTGTTGTTGATTCGGTGGAGGCAGGATTCCCCAGGTGGCTAACGTCGGCGCCCGCTAACGTGGATTATGGCTTCCTCTCTCTCCCACGAGGGACGCTTTTCCACTTTGTTCTAGGGGGATTGCACACATCCACGGGGGCCGAGGTGAAAGCTGAAGTCACAGGGGGCCGCAGTCAAATTCAATAACAAATGTACGGAGTCGTGTGCCGGTGAATTATATATTCCATGTGCAGTTGGCTGCTCAGAGGCGGCTTGTACTCAGTTACTTCGTTTAGGCACGTTTCCTTTTACTACTACTTATGTACTTATGATCTTTTTGAAGTAGATCAAGAGTGACAGAAGCTTCATGTCGACAATATTAAATGATTTACACATTTGCAGCTTCAAATATTATTTAGTTTTTCTCCCTTTTGTGTCCCGATATCAGATTTTGTGCTTAATTTAAAGCGCCCCCTACAGGTCGGACCACTCATTGAACTAAAATGCAGTTAAGATAAATATATTTCGAATTTTGCGAAAAATTATCAAAATGTTACCACAGGATTTTCAGGTTCATAATGTCACTTCCTGTTTGTAATTGATGACATCACACTGGGAAATTACCCAGCAACCACTGGGCCAAAACTCGAAATACACGAGAGCGACTTTATTTTGTTGAATTCATGTTTAGAGATTCCAAAAAGTTGTTTCTTTTGGGTAAATTCTGCATAAACTTTGACTGGAATGCGTGTTCCTGCTGTGATGTCACTTCCTGTCATTTTCTACAGATTTTTTCAACGTTTTCACCAACAAATACGTACTCGATTGGAGTAAAACGATAATTTATATGCACAACAGGTACAAATACACCAAATACATCGTAAAAACCTGTCGTAGGCACTTTAATGTTTTGTCCTTCCAATTACATGAACCTCAAATCATAAATCAGACGTAGCTGCTTTACACAGAACTAAATTACAATCACTTTTACTTGAGTACGTTGGTTGAGCGTGGATTGGTTGAGAGGAAAATACTTTAATACGTACGTTATCTCTGAAAACCGATGTACTCAAAGGATGTTTTAATGAAGTACAATAACATAATGTGCCGGATTCTCACGTTCACGGTGACTTTTAATTACAGGATGAAATGGTCTCAAATCGCCACAGCAACAATCAGCAGTCCAAACGTAGAGCTCATTCACAGTAACTTTACGTGGTTTAAAGATGAGCCCGATATGCAACTCAGTGTCGAGAAATCCGTCACAATAAATTGCCGCGTCGATATTTTGAGCACAGCCCTAACGAAATGAAGAGGCTGCAGAGTAGATTTGTCGAGGAAAAGATCTCTCTCAGATGGTTTTGTTCTGCGGTGGAGATAAGGTGAAGCGCTGAAACGGCAGGATAATGGAGCGGAGAGAGAGTGCATACATATGGACAGCTTGGGAGGTGATCGATGGGAGCAAGCGTGGTTGGAGAACCGAGAACGCGAGCCAAAAGAGTCTCGTATATTTTTACTCTTCAGCTTTATATCAGAACCATTATCGGACAAATAGGAATTGTAAAGCTTGAGTCAAGGGTCAAGAAATGTTTTCGCAATCACAATAAATGTCATTGGTACGTTACTTCCAATCGGATGTGTGGCATAATATCAGAGTTGGGTTTGTCCGTGTTATGCTGTAAGTGCCCCCCCCCCCCCCCCACCCCACCCCCATGTTCCTCTCTGGATTAACCAAACGCACACCGCCGAAACTCGCTCTGCGCTTTGACTCCGGTTATTAATACAGGTCAGGCGGGCGCTAAAAGGCCTAATTGCCGATGGACGTCGATGGGTCCGAGACAAGCGGACCATCGTAATTATTGCCCCCACTAATTGAAAAAAAAATGGTTGTCATTTGGTGTCATTTTGAACAGGGGTGAAAAAAAAAGAACCTTTTTCCGATATACCTGCGAGTGGTTCTCAAATGGTGGACATAATTCTGCTTTCTTGGGGCTTTTATTAACATTTAAACACGCTCGAACTGGGATTAGTATTTCAACCTTTTCTATGCCTCTGGTTCCGATGAAGCGTTGACCCGCCGGCGCGCCCCCCTCCAGCGTCCAGACTTCAGATGGAGGTGACTGACCGGCAGCGCGCGGCCCCGACAAACATCGAAACGTACGTGGCGGTTTACGGGTTCACGACTACCCGAATCAATCGGAAGTTAGTTGACAGTTGACGACCAAGTGAGCGGCTCCATTTTTCATTTGTCCACGGGAATAATAGAACCGCCTGATTGCACGTTTCCGTCCAGGGTTAGTGGCTTGAGAGGAGGTTGGTGACGAGACTGCGACAAATTAGGACTAACTAACACGCCTTTTTTTTCCATTATCGTGAAGCTCTCTGGAATAGCATTGGAAGCTTTGGGGTTGTTTTGAGCACTGGGACAAAGTTTATTTCATGTATAATTCTGTCTGTGAGCGGCTATAGAAAAGATCGGAACACTGAAGGTCAGCCGCTGATGGAGTAGTCATTGTTGACGGAAATGCCAACGCACAAAGGCAGAGTCGATGCGGCAAGTTTCTCACGGATTCTGAGAGACACGAAGACGACAGGCTTCCAAAAGGTGATCTGTTCCAACAACTATTCGATGACGATGGGGATCACAGCAAGGGAGCGGTTCAGGGGAGTCGGAAAAAGACTCTTGACCGACAAACAGTGGCGCAAAAGTCGGGGAAGAGAAGCCAAAATACGTCGCTACTGATTGGGCTGATCTGGTTGCTACTTGGATCTCCACCTCGGGCGTGCAGCTGGAGTTGGGAGCAGAAATGACGCTGTAGAGAAAGGAGAGACGCTCGCACGCAGAGGTTCGATTCCGAGCGAGAAAGCAGGTGGAATAGAACCCCATGATGCGCTCTCTGCAATTTGAGACGTCGATTACGCCCCAAGCGAAAGAGGTGTGTGGGCCGCGAATGGCATGGGGGAGCACTTCAGGCGCCACTGCACGAGCAATGGATTGAGAGGAGCATTTCGAACGTTTGAGAAGGAGGCGCAGGATTAGTCAGAGTTGTGGGAAGCAAAAATATCGCTCATAATTGACCCTTTTTGTTTTTGATGTTCAGCCAACACTGTCCAGCCTATTTCAGACCCTCAGACCGATTGCTGTTGGACCTCAGGGTGCTTGGTGGCATGACCCAAATTAGGTTTAGAGGATGCATATTATGGTGAACGGACTTTTTTGCCCTGTTATAACATCGTTCCCTCATCAAAAACGCACCTGTAGATGCGTTTCGCTTCATTCACGCTTGTTTCGTGAATCCCGCAGGTCCCCTCTCCTCCGAGCCTCAGTAAACGCTCAGACATTTCCCAGATCGTGCGACGCCAAACCGAGGTATAAATCTGAGGGTCTCCTGCGCTGTTTTGAAGTCCATAAATCATCGCCAGACTCGCTCGGAGCGTCTCTGCCTCAAATCACTGCGCGAAGTGTTCAGCGCGTGCGTTATTTGAAGTTCTGACACCTTCAGAGCCGACGTGGAGGTACTCAACCCTCAAGAGCGTGTTTAAATACATAATGTGTACTTTAACGGCACCCTAAACCTCAATAACAACTATTCTGGTGTAAGACGGACTGGGTATTAAGGTTCGAGGTTTTAGTAAAGGCGTGGCGGCTCAATACAAACCTTACCTTTTCAATGGCACACCTTTATGTTTCGATGTGTGGCCCTGATCGAAAAAGAGTTTGGACACCCCAGGTCTCTATCGTGTAATCTTTAAAGTTTCGCCGGTTCCAAACTGCGTCAAAACACGCCCTAAATTTACAATACTGATTTCCGCCTGGAGGCTTTGATAATCTGGCAACGCAACGTAATCCTTTTCACATTGTGCGGCGAAATCACTGTACTCCACTTTAATCCTGCTTAGATTTAAATAAAATGCTACTCAGCGGGAAATAACTCTAAAACATGGCGCTCTTATCTGCTTCTCCCAGGCAGGTACCGGCCTTTAATTACCTACGCTCCTCTCTCCTCCTCTCCTCCTCCTCCTCTTCTACCTCCCCACTCCTCCTCCTCTACCTCCTCCTCCTCCTCCTCTCTCCCCTCTCTTGTCTCACTAACCCGGGCGGCGTTAGGACCCTTTGGGCGCACGCTGGTCCACATCTGTCGCCTGCCTGCCTCGCTCACCGCTGCATGGATCGCGCAACCGGAGTGTAGAGAACATCCAGGCAGCGCAAGAGCAAGGCAGCGCAGGAGCAGCGGCAGCGGCAGCGGCAGAAGACAAGGGTTCCCTCCAGACTCGGACTTGACTAGACCCCGGACGCGCTCGCCGCGCAGGCTGGCTTGACCATGACTCAAAGTGGACTAAACAGTGGACTTGTGCGCACTTAAGAGGACAGCGCTGCGCATCATGAAGACCCCCATGGTAAAGCTTTTTCTTCTTCTTTTTTTTTGCCTTTAGATGGACAGATTGTTGGCTTGCGCTGTTGCTGGAGTGCGCCATAATAACTGCGCCTCAGTTGTTGTTGTTTTTTTAATCTGTCTTTCTTCTTCTTCTTCTGGCGGATCAAAAGATTAGCGCGCGAACAATGGGCGTCCAGCTGTGCGCTCCGTGGATCCGTCACGAGGGAGACCAGACTAAGACCACACCGCGCGCGCTCTCCGGCGGCTTTATCACAGATGCGTGTAACGTGGTGGGGTTTTGTTTTTTGTGGAAAGGGCGCAGATGCGTAAAAGTGCGGTTTGAGTTTGGGTTTGTGCGCGAGAAACGGGAGATTTGACTCTGTTTTTCTGTCAGTTTGATGTAAAAACTCACAAGTGTTGATGGTGGTCTGATTGTTTTGTTGTTGGTCGTTTGGCAACAAGTGTTCAATAACTTATCCATGGGTTTTAGAATGATAACAAATAAGGATAGCTGTTTTTAACACTTTAAAACAACATATGATGTCTTTTAAATGTGCTAGAGACAGTTATGTACAAAAGAAGAAGCTGAAACTATGAATATCGGCTAAAATGTCTGTTTTAGTTGCGATTGAGGTGGTCAAGGTGAAGCACTTGGACACGATGGATGTGTTTTTATTCATAGCCTGAAGTAAAAAGTAATAACAATACAAGTAAATTAAATATAACTTAAAATGCCATGTGTGGAGTCTATAGTTTACCCATAAACTCATGATATGTGTATTACTTGTGTAGTATTTGAACCTTTATTTACCTTTTTGCGGTTTGGATTTGAACTGCAGGGCTCTTGTTGCTCTTTGGTCTGTCCTGAGGTCACGCAGTTTCTCCTCTGAAATGTGGAACCACCGTCGATCTTGCCGTTATACCACAGGGGAAATTCAATGTTACTTCTCTTTTTACGAATATGTGGTCGTGTTTCACTCTGGCCCAGGTCTCAATAAAGATTCATAAATGCATGAATGAATTAAAAGAAGTCGCCTAATATTGTTTCCTTTCAACAAAATGCAACAAATTTGAATTGTGTATGGACCCTTATGTTTGCCCTCTGTGTCCTTAATAGAGATTTATACTACTACTACTACTACTACTACTACTACTACTACTACTTGAGAGCTAATTCTCATTTACAACGACGACTTGGCAGCGTCACAAAGAACAGAGCAACAAGATAGAAAAGCCTCCGCATTTTAGACTATTTGCGATCTGGAAGTGGCTTTTTGTGTTGAATCCTTTATTGCTTTAAATTAGTTTCCAATCTGATGTCGGGCCGACACTGTAAAGTGATCAGAAAAGTGGCGCTCTAACCTGACAATGATGTTATTAACTGTCCGATGCCGTAATGCACTATAAATAGCTTACTTTTGAAAGAAGCAGCCCAGTTCTTTGTCCGCAAAAGAATATCTGTTTTGGTTGTCCTGCACAGCGTCTGTCCCTCGCCCCACTTCTCCAGAGAATGTCTCACTTTTTCATTGATGCCACTTGAACTGATTGAAAACAAGTTATATTTCCATAGAAAACACAATCAAATAAATATCCGTTGCAAAAAAAAATCAACGTTAAAAAAATCATCCCTTTTTGAGTGTTCTTCTGGCTTTTTGTGTTGTAAAACGGTCTCTCCTCTGTGTTAAAAAAAATTACAAATATTCAAGTTATTTTCATTTATTAAGTTATGGTTTACACTTGAACTTCAAATTCCATTTGTCTATTACAAATGAGACATAATCAATATTTAAAATGACACAAAATATTCAATAAATCACCAAAAAAGTATAAGTTATTATTTTCATTTTATTATTTTTTATTTTGTTTATTTTTTATACATAATTTACCCAAAGGCTGAAATTCCACTACTTTTCCTTCAAAATGGTAAAAATGATTTGGTGGCATGGTTAAATCAGAACTTGGGAACTTGCTAGAGCTCCCCCTGCAGCACTCTTGTGAAAATACATTGACAGAAAACAGACGCAAAAGTTCGTCCCAGGGTCCCAGAGCGAGGGTTTCTCAGGAGAGTTGTTGATGTCGGAGGGCTGGTTTTCGGCTACTTCGTTCCCCTTTAAAATACAGTGGGTCCCAAATCAATAAATGTTTGTCATTTGGTCCACGCGGGAGGACTCAGAGACAACAATAATGATATTTATTTATTTATAGACTATACCGTGCTCCTGCCATGTGTCTCCTCGTGTGTGACCATGTCCTTCGTCTCCGCAGCGTCACGGGGTCGCAGTGCTCCTGGTGCTGCTACTGTGCGCCAGCCTCTTCCTCGTGTACAACGGCAACTTCAGCGGGGCCTCGCGGGACGCCAACGACACGACGCCCATCCGACCGGCGCAGGAGCGTGGGCAGAGGCGGCCCACCAGCGCACCTCTGCCCCTGGCGAGCCTGGACGCCGAGAGTGACCCGCAGCATCCTCCACAGCAGAATGAAGAGGAGGAGGAGGAGACGGCCCCGATACTGCAGGGCTACAGCGGCATCATCGACCACCAGGTAGCGCTGCAGCGTGGCGGGACCGAGCTGTGTCATTTACAGCAAAAATACATCAGATGAACTCATGATCGTTGCTAAAATGTCACAATAATGGCCGATAGAGTCTTCTGGCAGTACTAATGAAAACACTCTATCACATTTTAATGAAGCAGCAAATAAAAAAAAGTGCAATTTTGTCGTTTGTAGACAGCGCAGACGCATTGTTGTTGTTTATACGTTCATTACATTTGCCAACGAGTAATAACTACCAACATCCCAACTTCAACCTCTCGTTCTAAAGTTCATTATTTATTCTTGCTGTATGATTTGTGGCGTTTGGCATCATGTTAGATCATCATGTAATGTTTATCAGGACGTCTACACATTTGTAACGAGGCTCTGGTGTTACTCGCGTGCGCTCGAGTGCGTTGCCAGCCCCCGAGAACAGTCCTGGATTTTCATGGTTTGTGAGGTTTGGAGGCTAACGCTAACGCTGCCACTGAAAATGCATTAGCGCTAACTCGTGGAATGGTACGGGCTAATGGAATGCAGATGATTTGTTTACAAGCGCTGGGTAGTTTGAGTCAAATACTAATGCACTTATAGGCAGAGGTGGGCAGTTCTGTCATATTTAGTTGAGTGCTTCTTTAAAGGAATTATACATCTCAGAGTACTTTTCTTGCAGTTTCTTGAGCGATATTTAGTTTGAAGTGACAGTACTTGAGTAAAAGTTTTGGTTTCTCTTCCCGCTGTGGTTTGAACAGTCGCTCCTTCAGACACCATTTCGTTTTTTTTCCTCATTTTTGTGGTCTTTCTGTGGAAAATACCAGCGTGAATGCGAATGTTATTATAGATGAGATGGTAAGATGTTGCTGTGATTCTGTGAAATCTTTGAATCCCTCTGCAAATACTGCTCTACATTTAGGTGTGGGCCATATTGACAAAAATGATTCACGATATTTCCACAATTCATCAAGTATTTGCTCAAATGTGTCCAAAATCAACCACAAAAGTGCAGAAATATCTCTTTTCACTCTTGTTTTGGGAGATTGTTTTAATTATAGACGGTAAAATGTATCTGCATTATTATACATTCTCAACACATCCCCATTATTTGCCTCGAGTTCTCGTGTTGGAACCTTTAGCAGTTCTGGGACTCTTTACCAGGTCACAATTAAAAAGACGTCGCCGGAGGAGACGGAGGGAAAGTGTTATGAAATGTTAACTATTCTTTGTTTTAGAGACCTTATTAGTGCCAGTTTACATCAACTATTAAGGGGAAAGCTTGTTAGTGCAATTAAAAGACACAAGTTGTGAGATTTAATTGAAATAAATCAGCGTGGTGTTGTCCTAGATGACGAAGACGATCCCCAAATGAACGTCCTGTGAACTGATGACCCAGAGCCAAATTTATTCCCGCCTTCTTAAATATTTAATGCTTTGTCATTAGCATAACACAAGCGTGACAACAGCACAGTCAAATTGGACGCTTGTTAACTGTAATTACTGCCACAAATGAGTTTCTTGATCAATAAAACAGCAGAATTGTAAATTGCCTTTTAATTAGAATCCATAGTCGCCTATTTTGTTGAAGTTTGTAAAATCAGCCTAAAAACAAATGTGTCCCACGTCTTTTTCAACTCTGGCGCTGACTGGGGCAAGCCTCCATTTTCAGTTGGTTTGAACACATTTACTCTTGCGTTCCAACAGTTTCTTTCCCAAAATCTTGAATTAAATATACTTTGAAACCGTTGATAACGAGTGGAGGTGGAGCACAGTTGAGTAAAACACATAACAAATGGTTTAGTTTCAGTAAAACATTGAAAAACGCTTGTCTGGAGGAAGAGACGTTTGCCTCGAGGCGATGTGAGCAAAAAGAATGGAATTTAATTGAAATATGTTAGCATAACATCTCCAGTGGAGACAAGTTATGGACCCGACCTCCTCCTGAGTAAGACTAAACCTACTCTAACAACTAAACCTACTCTGGACAGACTAAACCTACTCTGGACTAAACTACTCTGGACGGAGCTAAACTACTCGGGACAATTACATCTGGACTAAACACGACTACTCTCTGGACTAAACCTACTGGAAGATAAACCTACTGGAGGACTAACATCTGACATAACTACTCTGGACGATTCAATGCAGGCATGAGCCAAATGAATATGGAAAAGATATTTTGGCCAGCGCTGAACTGGACGTGCAAACCTGACGGTTAGGCCTGACGGTACATCTGAGTATTAGGACTGACTGGTGGTGGCTTCAAAAAAGCAGGCTGAAACGCCGGAGCGTGGCCTGAACCCGGAGGTGGCGCTGGAGCGAAAGAGAGTTTAACCTCGTGCTTCCCTCACAGATGGGTTAAAAACACGATTTTGTTTTCTGTTTAGGTTTTAACCAGCACATAAAACATAAAACATAAAACAAACACACACAAAATAATACAAATTAAACGTTGTATAGCACAATTTAGGGACGGCCCATACGGCAGTTCTAGTGTTGCTATTGACCGAAATCAACCAAACCAAACACCAATGTCGGCCAATATTTGGTGCCAATATTTTCTGGCGGTGCCCCAGCCAGAAATGGAAATAGAAGAACAATTAGGCCAAAAATGTTGCTGTATGTTTACACAGAAATGCATTTAGTTGTTATTTTACTCAATTTAAAAGTTCATTTGTGATATTTACTTCAAACTTAAGGTAGATTTGTGGGACCTGCTGTGGATTTTAAAAGCTAAATATCGGCATAGGCCACAGCAACATGCCAAATATCCTCTGAAGACCGTCATCAGGATAAAAGACATCTATTTCTATTTCTTTTTCATATTTAACTCTTGCTAATTACATCCTATTCTCTCACGGCGCCGAGGTGGGAGATCGGGAAATGTATAACGTTTTAATTGTTCTTTTGGAAAAATGCCAAATCAGAATATCAAATGTACTGTAGAAAAAGATTCAGTTGTTTCATCTGGACTCTGTTTTAGAAAAAACAAAATCTGTGAAACAAGTCTGAGAACTCCGGTTCGGAACACGCCTGGAACACGCCTGGAACACGCCTGGAACACGCCTGGAACACGCCTGGAACACGCCTGGAACACGCCTGGAACACGCCTGGAACACGCCTTACAATGGAACACGCCTTACAATGGAAAAAGGTTGCAAAAAGGAATTCAAGTCTGACTTTTTGCACTTTTGTACGATTTTTATTAAAGTTTTGTGTTCATTTCAACCTCAACCAAGACATTTGCAAGCGTGTTTTGATCGACTAATCGCGACAATAAAAAACAATCATATTTTGACGTGGTTTGATGATTGTAATTGTTATCTCGACTGTGCAGACTCTAAAACACGAAAACAAGACCTTTTGATAAGAAACACAGCATAGTTAAATGTCTAAAACGGATAAACACGTAAATATTCTCTTTGTAGAAGCTTTCATTCGCCGTATTTCCACATTTATTTGCTCGATAACGTCTTTAAAAATTCTCAATGTGCAACAAAAAGAACCTTTTTACTTGTTGACGACTAAAATAGCCTAAAATAAATCCTCATTTCGTCATCGGCGTAAAATAAAGATGGAGATTATTGTTTGCGTCGCCCACTCCTCCTCCTTCTTTCTTCATTTTCAAATCTCGCCAATTACTGTACGTCCCATTCTCGCTCCGTCTTTCGCTAACGAGCAGACGCCATCGCTCCCGTTCCCCCCGCCGTCATTTATCTCCATTTTCCCCCCTCTCCATAGCCCGCCTGTCGTGGCTAATAAAGGCCCGGGGTGCAGACGAAGGCCCGCGGCTACACTCTGACGGTTCGGAGAGGCGAGAGTAGCGTCCGCCGGCAGCGGTCTCGACAATCGATACGAGGGCGAGAAGGTGCGGACGGGGCGAGTGGAGCGGCGCTAATCACTGTGTAAAGGAGGGTTTCGTCCATGTTAAAGGAAGAGTCGGAGGAAGGCACGAAAACATGCGACCAGGCCTTTGAATAACAGCCCAAAACAAGCGCCAAGCCTTTGAATAACCGCCCAAAACAAACGACCAAGCCTTTGAATAACAGCCCAAAACAAGCGACCAAGCCTTTGAATAACAGCCCAAAACAAGAGACCAGCCTTTGAATAACAGCCCAAAACAAGCGACCAAGCCTTTGAATGAATAACAGCCCAAAACAAGCGACCAAGCCTTTGAATAACAGCCCAAAACAAGAGACCAAGCCTTTGAATAACAGCCCAAAACAAGCGACCCAAGCCTTTGAATAACAGCCCAAAACAAGCGACCAAAGCCTTTGAATAACAGCCAAAACAACAGAGACCAAGCCTTTGAATAACAGCCAAAACAAAGCCAAGCTTTGAATAACACCAAGCCTTTGAATAACAGCCCAAAACAAGCGCTTTGATAACACAAAACAGCGACCAAGTTTGAATAACAGCCCAAAACCAAGCGACCAAGCCTTTGAATAACAGCCCAAAACAAGCACCAAGCCTTTGAATAAACCCAAAAACAGAGACCAAGCTTTGAAAAACAGCCCAAAACAAGAGACAAGCCTTTGAAATAACAGCCCAAAACAAAGCGACCAAGCCTTTGAATAACCCCCCAAACAAAGACCAAGCCTTTAACAGCCAAAAAAGACCAAGCCTTTGAATAACAGCCCAAAACAAGCGACCAAGCCTTTGAATAACAGCCCAAAACAAGAGACCAAGCCTTTGAATAACAGCCCAAAATAAGCGACCAAGCCTTTGAATAACAGCAAAACATCCAGGCCAAATGTATGCTCCAAAGGTATCCATCTCTTGGGTCCATGTGAGAGCCCTAAAGCCCAAAGACATAGGTCAGAAATCAAATGGAACGGCAGCGTCAAATACAGTCCGCAGCTTTTTGTTGATTTCGGTGTAATATTTCCGAGCAACTGCTCACTAACATTTCTAACCTGGAGATTCAAAAGTGTTGCTTATTGTTTTGCTAAAGAGTCAAAATCTTGAGTATTTGGATCTTTGTTTTGCCTCCAGCAGCCTCCACTCTGGAATTTTAATAGTCTATATTTTTGTTTTTAATTGTTTTTCTAATCTGTTTTTCTCTTTCTTTTAATTGAGCAGGAGTTTTCTCTGGTGGAATGTGCTGTTTGTTGACCTGGATTCATGCTTATTATCGCTGCATTTACTTGAAACGAAAACCGGCGCAAAGTCTCCGTTTCTCTCTCTGCCAGCGTAAATATACAACATTTTTTGATGAGAATAGTTTCAAAAGTGATGCCACATTGAACATCAAATACACGTTGAGCTTCTGCGTCAGACAAACGTGAAATGACTTTAAAATTACCCCCCAAATTTTAAATATCACTTTATAAAATGCAAATCACAGCTCAGATCAAAGAAACAACCAAAACGACGTATGTTTTTATGAAGAAGGTTAATGTTTTGCCTGGAATATTCCACACATTGGCATTAACATCTAACTCAAATGACCCAATAAAAATACCTGTATATGAATAAATGAAAGATTTATAAGTTCCAGGCAAAACATTCGTGCAAAGCAACAGCACCTTTAATAAAAACACTGAAATGAATATTCTGAATTTGTATCACGTTCATTTATTGCCGCGTAATCTCGACTCGTTTATTAGATTTTCAAACATAATATGGTCCGCACATTGTTCAAAGCCCGGTCCGTGTCTGTGGTCGCTGATGTTATCGCTGGAGAACAATATGAAGCCTCTCTCTGCTCCGCTGCCGTCTCCGGATGATGGACAGGTCTTTGAGGCGCGCCAAAAACACTGTTCCGAAAGTTGGCTCCGAAACTTTCTGAGCGAGTCCAAAATATGTGGAATTTGATGCTATTTCAACCGGGAGAGATTTAGAAAGACAGAAAAATGAGTTTCACTGCCCCAGCTCCACTTACAGCCTTGTTTATGTCAAGTTTAGGAGTGTTAGCGTTTCAGAGCACAACATGTGACCAGGACTTTAAATAACAGCCCGAAACATGTGACCGAGCCTTTAAATAACAGCCCGAAACATGTGCCCAAGCCTTTGAAAAACAGCCCGAAACATGTGACCGAGCCTTTGAAAAACAGCCCGAAACATGTGACCGAGCCTTTAAATAACAGCCCGAAACATGTGATCAACTTTTCGAATAAAAGCCCAAAACATGTGATCAGGCCTTTGAATAAAAGCTTAAAACAAGCAACTAAGCCTACGAATAACAGCCCCAAAAAAGTGACCAAGCATTTGGCCACTTACTGCACTCTGAAAGTCTAGCAGTCCTGCCTCACTCCTCGTTCTCCCTCACTCCTCGTTCTCCCTCACTCCTCTCCCTGCCTCACTCCTCGCCCTGCCTCACTCCTCTCCCTGCCTCACTCCTCACCCTGCCTCACTCCTCGCCCTGCCTCACTCCTCGCCCTGCCTCACTTCCTCGTTCTCCCTCACTCCTCTCCCTGCCTCACTCCTCGCCCTGCCTCACTCCTCTCCCTGCCTCACTCCTCACCCTGCCTCACTCCTCGTTCTCCCTCACTCCTCGCCTTTCTCCCTCCTCGTCCTCCCTCACTCCTCTCCCTGCCTCACTCCTCGTCCTGCCTCACCCCTCACCCCGCCTCACTCCTCGCCCTGCCTCACTCCATGCCCTGCCTCACTCCTCATCCTCCCTCACTCCTCACCCTGCCTCACCCCTCACCCTGCCTCACTCCTCGCCCTGCCTCACTCCTCGCCCTGCCTCACCCTCGCTCTCTCTCCCTGCCTCACTCCTCGCCCTGCCTCACTCTCGCCCTGCCTCACTCCTCGCCTGCCTCACTCCTGCCCTGCCTCACTCTCGCCCTGCCTCACTCCTCGCCCTGCCTCACTCCTCGCCCTGCCTCACTCCTCGCCCTGCCTCACTCCTCGCCCGCCCTGCCTCACTCCTCGCCCTGCCTCACTTCCTCGCCCTGCCTCACTCCTCGCCCTGCCTCACTCCTCTCCCTGCCTCACTCCTCCCTCCTCTCGCCCTGCCTCACTCCTCGCCCTTTGCCTCACTCCTCCCTGCCTCACTCCCTGCCCTGCCTCTCCTCTCCCTGCCTCACTCCCGCCCTCCTGCTCTCTCACTCCTCGCGCCTGCCTCACTCCTCCCTGCCTCACTCCTCGTCCTGCCTCACTCTCGCCTGCCTTCACTCATCGCGCCTACCTACCACTCTCGCTCGCCTCACTCCTCGCCCTGCCTCACTCCTCTCCCTCCTCACTCCTCGCGCCTGCCTCACTCCTCGCCCTGCCTCACTCCTCGCCCTGCCTTCATTCCTCTCCCTCACTCCTCACTCCTCCCTGCCTCACTCCTCGCCCTGCCTCACTTGCCCCGTCCCTGCCTCACTCCCGCCCTGCCTCACTCTCGCCTGCCTCACTCCTCGCCCTGCCTCACTCCTCGCCCTGCCTCATTCCTCTCCCTGCCTCACTCCTCGCCCTGCCTCACTCCTCGCCCTGCCTCACTCCTCGCCCTGCTGCACTCCTCGTTGCTGCATTCTGTCATTGAACCACTTGTGTCTCTTGCATCACTATAGTTTGCGCACTTGTTTGTGACTTAGTCTAGAGACCACTTGGTTTTGCGTTATTCCGTGTCTTTACTGCGACTTTGAGGGTCTTCTTTGCACTGCCTTCTTTGGAGTTTGCTCCTGAGTGATGATTTACAGCTCTGTCTCATGTTTATAGACCCAGTAACCACGAGAAAACAATCTGTTCATGTTTTGAAAGGTTGTTATTGACATACAATATTCTATTAAAAGTATCAGGCTGTGATTGGATAAAAGTTACAGCCATTATACAGGAAGTAAGAGGAAATATAGTCTTTATGGTCTAATCCATAATGAGTCATACAACATAACTTCAGGCAGTTAGCAGATATGACAATGATTGCTAATTAGAGTGACTTTACTAATCAGATAAGTGGCTGGACAATGAAACTAAATTAGCATGTGTGACTGTGGCGCGACATGTCTCCAGATAACACCGTGGGTTTTGAGTGACAGCCCTAATGAAGACAATAAACATGTATTATGAGTACATGTTATGATAAATGGAGCTTTTAAACATGTTATATTGCTGTTCCCTCATCAAAAAGCTTCATTCACGCTTGTTTCGTTAATCCTGTTTACGAGCTCACCTTCTCTGCGCCTTCCCTGAGCCTCAAGTTTCAAATTTCTCAGATTGGTGACGTCAAAGGTAGAAATCCGGAGGTCTTCTGTGGTGTTTCTCAGCGCTTAAATCATCACCGGCGCCTTTCCGCCTCAAATCACGCCCGTGGTAATTCCGTTTGCTGCCAGTAGGTGGAGTCCTGACACCAAATCCTGATGAGGGAACGCCTGAAACTTATTTTATGACATATTTAAAGGCCAATAATGCAAATTGTCCTTTCAAAAAAGCAGAGCTACAATAGTGAAAAGGGAAAAATAAATCCTTGAACATTTCACCTGAAACACACAATTAATATAGTACATCGTCTATAATTAATGATAAATTATGTCAAAAGCTAATCTCGTCTCGCTCTTGTGTCTTGTATCGTCTCTATTTCCCTCCGTTGCCATAGCAATTAAGCATTTCAAATCAGAATAATGTATGGTTTGAATGGAGAAAGGTCCTCACGAAATCCTTAAACGCAGGACGGAATCGTTCGCCCGAAGCTCGTGAATACATATTTCAGTCTCTCCAGCGCGAAAGCTCAAGGACGCCGCGACTTCAAAGGCCATTTCCTCAAAACGCATTTTTCTTTCCAGCGAGACGTAAAGATCGGCTTTTAAATTGCCACCTCCACGCGCCGAACTTTCACCAAACTTCACGATCTTGTACTTAATAAGAATTTGACCGCTGGAGGAATTGTGGATGTTCGAATTCAAAGTGTTCAAAAATCTAGTTTACTTAAATACTCAATAAGAGAGCCAAAAGTCCACTCTGTAACTTTGGTTTGTTTGTATTTAAAGTCAAAAAAATGAAGCAAAAAATTTAAATTCTAAACATATTTCAGATTTAATTAGAATGTTTTATATACATCCCCCCCCTTTTTTTTTTTTTTTTTTTTTTTAAAAAATATACAAATATACAGAACAAGACAGAACGACCAGAGAGTTCAATGGAAAAAAGAAAAACACAAGCAGACATCAACTAAACTTAAATACACACAAAATCACGGCAAAACTAAATGAAAACACACAAAAAAAATGTGTAAAAAATCTAGTGAATTTGTCCATTTCCACATTGTTTCCATTTGTCTGATGTCTGCCACGATGTCAGTGCAGCCCCTCATCGTTGGGGTGGTCCGTGTCATCCGTTTCCTCGTGATGGCCGTCTTTCCAGAAGTATACGCCCAAAGGTATCCATTGACTGTGTCCGCGGCAGGAGTTTTGTGGCCCAAATACGTTCTACGCTCTAAAATGATTTTTAAGTACAAAATATGGCAGTTTTTTTTCACATAAAATGCCTTAATTATATGCGAAAATATGACACAATAATTCATTTGTTCTCACATTTATACCTTACTTCACATTTCAAACGGATATCGCTGCATTAAAGACGTTTCTTATTCGTGCGCAGTGTCTCTCATCTTTAATTACCACACACTGTATTTTGTGAGTCATTCCATCCATTGTTTGAGAGAAAAAGCGTGTGATAATTTGCTCTACAAACCAAGCCTTTTTATTTACATTTGAGTCTTTCCAAACGCGGCGTTGACGGGCACTAAGCCTCTTCAAGTCGGTGGATTCTGCGACGTCAGATTTGCATTCGAAGCGATACGACGTCCGGCTGTTTCCTCCGCGCGGTGTAGACAAATCATAATTTGTTTGGGGTGGGGGTGGGGTGTGGGGTGTGGGGTGGGGGAGCCGTTCCTGGAGGCAGACGGCGCTCTGCGGAGAGTGTCAGAAAGTAGGCCCGCGTGCTAAATGAACTCCGGGTAAATGAAAGACCGCGGGCTCTGCAGGGACGCTCCATCTCGGGCTGGAGAAGAGCCGTGTTTGCAGTGGAAATGAGAAAGCTGTCCTGAGTTCTGCACAAATGTTGTTGTTGTTGTTGGGGGTTTTTTTTTGGGGGGGGGAAATGACGGGGAAGGAGCCGAGTCTGGCAGATCCCGACCCTCGATCCATTCGGGTTGATTAGCGCTGTGCAAATGTCTTCAGTCTTTGTGCCTCCCTGAATTGCCAATATGTCGCTAATTTTAAACCGAGGCTAAATAATGTATTGCCAAAGTTAGCGTTCTCAATTTGTCGCGGCTAATTTAACCGTCCTCATTGCAGCTCATACTTACATTTTGATGTTTTTTTTTTTTATTTTATTTGCGCGACATGAAAAACGGACTCTTTTACAGATATTTTACTTCTCGGAGTAGTTTTTAGACTTCTTTTGCACCTTCTAGAGTCGTGGTTCCTCTTCCCGCGAGACAACATTTGCTTTATGTTGACGATATTAAACGGTTTGGACATTTTTCTTCAGATTTGAGGTCTCATTTCTGTGTCCGACCTTTGAAAACACCAGCTCTTTTGCCCTCACAATCAACAAAAACAACCGATGTTTTTTTGAGGCGACGCGTGCGTTTCAACTTCCTTTTCAGGACTTTTCACCTTTCAAAAGAAAATCGTGAAGGTGTGATTTGCTTCTGGTTCTGAACCCCGTGGATGTGCGCTGTGGAGGGGCTGAGGAGGCTGGTGGTCCTGCTGCTGTGGTGGAAGGTCTCGGCACAAAGTGTAGGCATGTTGTTCTTTTACATCCGATAGTTTCGCCTTTGATATTTTCTCACTGGTTACGGCCCGAGTTTTAAATAATTTGGGCAGAAGTAGATGAATAAATCAGATAACTCATAAATGTTGCTCCGCTGGTGAAGAATGGAGAGAAAGGAATGAAAGATACAGTGAATTTGAAAAAGCATTCAAATGAAGGCGTGCAACTTTTGTGTGAGAATGAGAACTATTTCTTGAATCCATAAAATGCAGTCTTGAGCAGATCCACAAACGTGTGCAGCCCACCAACGATGCACAACATGAGGGGCGTTTTTATTATCTGAATGAAATTATAAGCGTATACTTTACATGATCTCGAGTATAAGAAGAAAACGTGACAGTGGCACGTAGTTTTAATTCCAATTATTTACTCATGCTTTTTTGTCAGTCTGCCCCAGGGCAACTGTGGTAGGCATTTAAGTAGGAAGGTCGTGGGTTTGACTCGCGATGCCGGACCGGAGTTTGCATGTTCCTCCCCGTGTTTGGGTGGGTTTCCTCCGATTTCCCCCATTAACTCAGAACATCCTCCAGCTGCATTAGTCCTGAGCAAGAGTCCTGAGATGAGTCCTCGAGCGCTGCCCTGAGGCACCCTCTGCCCCTGACAGGTCGCCCCTTACCAGGGAGTAATATTACCTCGAACTATGTCATATTTGTGCTCATGTCCAACCAGGAAGTACCATTATGTTTAGCCAGACCCTGGACATAACCGTGTTCACTGCAGTTTAGTGAAATGTGTGGTTGCATAGACTTTAAACTGCCTGTGGATGTTTTCTCGATGTGGTTTTACATTACAAACCGCACGTAAATTAAACTTTAAGCTCATTAACCGCTCACTCGCTTCTGCTTTTCATTTCACTGCTTCAGACCAGATGTAGTCCTGGAAAACCCGTGCTCGTCTCTTTCTACCCCGATACTACAAACGTGAAGTCCTTTTTAGTTCCGTCTTTTCAATGACATAATAAACACTGTCGTCGTGTCAAATTGGGAAAATATTACTTCTCCAAAAACCTCCACGTAAAAGGAACGTCTGACGGGAAGAAAATGATGAGTGTCTTTTAATACGCGGCAATGGTTCTCAAGCGCCGTCAACAGTGCGAGTAATGTCAAACGTGAGTCATTGCCACATGTAGTCACTGTAGCGCCCCCCCCCCTCCCCCTCCCCCCCTCCCCCAAGTCTGCAGTTCAGTCCATAAGATCCATATCTCCGTGTCTCTGTCAAAGGACAAACTGGACCAGGGGCTGTACTTGTCCTTTCCTCGGACCACCACCGGCTGCTGCATGGCTTTCGTGAAGTTGGTTCTCAAAATAACAATCCGCTGGCGTTCACGACCCCCGACGTGAAAAGTAGGCCACCCCCAGAGTACTCATGTCTTACGTCTGAGGATGCAGGCCTAGATACATGACTTTGGTCGGCAAACAAATAAGAATCTGCATTTGCAACTTGAGAAACACCGCTTTAGTTTGGTATTTCTCACCACCAACTTCTGGAAACGTGGCCTCGATATTTGGTCCAAAGGTGCCAGGGAAGGGGGGGCTTTTGGGTCGATCGGCTGAATCCCAAAAACGGCGTTCTCAGGTCATCGAAAATCAAGTCAAATGGCTCTATAAATAGCATTCCGAGTTTAAAATGATGGGTTTTTGTCTGTCAAATGCCAACGTGAAGCGGCCGCGGCGTTCGACTGGGCGACTTTACTTACGGAGATTGATTTTGCGTCACTGACAGGGGCCGGCGAGTCTCAGAGGGAAAGAAGATATGGGGTTTTTTTTTTTCTCTTCGGCGCAATTAGAGCCGTATCCTCGTTAAAAATCATTGACATCATTGACAAATCTGATTCCGCTGTTGCTCTTCACCTCCACTTGACGTCGTATGGTTTTCATGTTTTTTCTAATTGCGACGCTGTTTTTGGCGTTAATAATATCAAAGGTAAATATTTATCACAGTTTAGACAAGTCAAATGGCAGTTTGTGAAGAAAAGTAAAAATTTAAATATAAAAAAACATTGAAAAATAAAGTTGTAGTTAAAAAAAAAAAAGAAAGAAACATAAAGGAAAATAAAAGTGGCAAGAGCTGAATCCACCTGAATGGCACAGAATTCCGTCTAATTGAAGTGACATTTACTCAAGAGAAATATATTTTTCTGCCACTTTAAACATTCATTTAATTGTTGCCATTTTTTCTCGCTTTTTTTTTTTTTTTTTACTTGAAATTGCTTTTCTGATTGGAAAATATAACCTTGAATCAACAAACAGCAGGCCGTCTTCAGCAAGGAAAATTGGATTGCTCTAGTTGTTGGATTTTTAAAATAAATTCTTCCATAATTATCGTGCAAAATGCATTAAAGCGACATTTTAATCTCAGCATTTCCCATCCACCTCTTCTTTCTGCTGAGATATTTTCTGACAACTCAAATTAAGCCTTTGTGGTCGGGCTGCAGCGAGGAATTATTTCAGTCGTGAAATAAACTATTATTTCTATTGCGCTATGAAAACATTTAAACACATTTTAACCCCTTAAAGTGAAACGATACCGAGATAGAAAATATTTCGTGTTTTATTGCTTCAAATAACTAATTATGTGTTCTTTTTTTTTCGCCATTTTGATTGAATAATTCTGCTGTTTTTGTGGTAACACTATTTGGCATGTGTTTTAGAGTCTTTATAACCATTATTGTTACCATGAGGTGGGCTCTCGGTCTTTCTCTTCATTTATTCCTTTTTATCCACATCTGCTAAAAGGAACATTTATTAGCTGTGTTAAATTTAAAAAGAATTGTAAAAGACTTATTTTCAGTCAAAATCAAACATTCTGAGATCGGTTTGTGGACATTTTTAGTCCTCATTTTCGTCAGGCGTTTTGGTAAAAAAATATTTACACGTTAAGGAGTTTATTCTGATTATTCCGTGTGGTTTTGGCGTGACAAAGCTTCTCAAGGTTCTCAGCAGACACGCGCGGTGCAAACGTGCAAATATTCCAGACTCTAAAGGTTTTCGCCTTTTTGCCGTGCGACCTCTGCGCCAGAATATCGATCCAAGTATAAATATTGATATAAATATTCCTCCGCTCGCGTCGCGTAAAGAGCAGCAGGTACTTGTGGAGATTTGAAACAACACAGGACAAAAATGTGTTCGGACGTAAATGTTGTGAAATATTAAATATAGTAATAATTAAAGACAGTTTTAAGAAGAAAGATTTAAAAAGGTTAAATATGGCCTTTTTACAGTGTATTATATAACTTATAATAATTGTTCTGGAAAGACCGTTTTTTTTATAATTTTTTTTATAATTTTAATTTATTAAACTTTTTTTTATACTTTACTAATATTATTTGTAATATTATTCATGTGTCTATTTATTTATTAATGTACTTAGTAGTATTTGTGTGTGTGTTAATAGTACTGCTTTGTTGTACTTCTGTATGATTATGCGGCACCATCTGCAGGTTTAGTTGAATATATTTACTGCAGAATAAGCTCTTTTACACTCGCAGTTATTTGGATTGAAGTGGAAGGTGAAATCCTTAAGTTCCTTTATCAATCGCTAAAAAGTGACAACATGAGAGCAACTCGATGACACGTTTACTCAACTTGAAAAGGCTGTGGGTATGATGAGTGTGTTTTAGTGTCAGCTCGATGGAAAAGCGTTTTAGCTCGATGGAAAAGCGTTTTAGCTCGATGGAAAAGCGTTTTAGCTCAATGGTAAAGCGTTTTAGCTCGATGGTAAAGGTTTTAGCTCGATGGTAGAGCGTTTTAGCTCGATGGTAAAGGTTTTAGCTCGATGGTGAAGCGTTTTAGCTCGATGGTAAAGGTTTTAGCTCGATGGTAAAGGTTTTAGCTCGATGGTAAAGCGTTTTTAGCTCGATGGTAAAGGTTTTAGCTCGATGGTAAAGCGTTTTAGCTCGATGGTGAAGCGTTATAGCTCGATGGTAAAGCGTTTTAGCTCAATGGCAAAGCGTTTTAGCTCGATGGTAAAGGTTTTTAGCTCAATGGTGAGCGTTTTAGCTCGATGGTGAAGCGTTTTTAGCTCGATGGTGAAGCGTTTTAGCTCGATGGTAAAGCGTTTTAGCTCGATGGTGAAGCGTTATAGCTCGATGGTAAAGCGTTTTAGCTCAATGAGCGTTTTAGCTCGATGGTAAAGGTTTTTAGCTCAATGGTGAAAGCGTTTAGCTTGAAGCGTTTTAGCTCGATGGTGAAGCGTTTTAGCTCGATGGTAAAGTTTTAGCTCGATGTAAAGGTTTTAGCTCGATGGTGAAGCGTTTTAGCTCGATGGTAAAGGTTTTAGCTCGATGGAAAAGGATGGTAAAGGTTTTAGCTCAATGGTGAAGCGTTTTAGCTCAATGGTAAAGGTTTTAGCTCGAAGGTGAAGCGTTTTAGCTCGATGGTAAAGCATTTTAGCTCAATGGTAAAGCTTTTTAACTCAATGGCAAAGCTTTTTAGCTCGATGGTGAAGCGTTTTAGCTCAATGGTGAAGCGTTTTAGCTTGATAGTAAAGGGTTTTATTTCGATGGTAAAGGGTTTTAGCTCGATGGTAAAGTGTTTTAGTTCAATGGCAAAGCGTTTTAGCTCGATGGTAAAGTGTTTTAGCTCAATGGCAAAGCGTTTTAGCTCAATGGTAAAGCGTTTTAACTCAATGGCAAAGCGTTTTAGTTCAATGGTAAAGCGTTTTAGCTCAATGGCAAAGCGTTTTAGCTCAATGGTAAAGCGTTTTAGCTCAATGGTAAAGCTTTTTAGCTCGATGGTGAAGCGTTTTAGCTCAATGGTGAAGCGTTTTAGCTCGATAGTAAAGGGTTTTATTTCGACGGTAAAGCGTTTTAGCTCGATGGTAAAGCTTTTTAGCCTCGATGGTAAAGCGTTTTAGCTCAATGGTAAAGCGTTTTAGCTCAATGGTAAAGCGTTTTAGCTCAATGGTAGAGCTTTTTAGCTCGATAGTAAAGCGTTTTAGCTCGATGGTAAAGCTTTTTAGCCTCGATGGTAAAGCGTTTTAGCTCAATGGTAAAGCGTTTTAGCTCAATGGTAAAGCGTTTTAGCTCAATGGTAAAGCTTTTTAGCCTCGATGGTAAAGCGTTTTAGCTCAATGGTAAAGCGTTTTAGCTCAATGGTAAAGCGTTTTAGCTCAATGGTAGAGCTTTTTAGCTCGATAGTAAAGGGTTTTAGCTCGATGGTGAAGTATGGGTAGGAGGTTTTGTTGGGCGGTAGTTGATGCTCTCTCTCTTTACCAGAGAAATGAGACATGTCAGAGAGCTTTTAGCCAAGGCGCGAGTGATGCTGCTACGGGCGACGAACGAGGATGCTACAGGTGATCGTATGTTTGTGGTGGATTTACAGTGACCATTTTTTGACCATTGACTTCTTTGGTTTCAGCCTCAGATTGTAAATCATATTCAATGTTGCTCTTTCTTATCAGAAATTGCTTACTATCCTTATTTTAGAACATCAATCAGAATTTGTTTTAATTTGAGCAATTTTACACCTACAAAAGTAACATTTTCACAGTTTTTCTGTCGGATTGCAGTTTTTTTTAACCTGGTTTATGGTTCATATTTCTATAGTTACTGGGTCTTTTCACATGAAACAAAAACTGGCACGAACGTCAAAACTGGGAACAAACTCTCACTGGGAGTTTCCCTGTTTTAACAATGACCTTTGTTTCAGTTTTGATGTATTTTTTGGAAATTACGATGATCAAATTCTAGAACGTGAAACAAACACATCATTCTTACATCATTATTTGCAGGAGAAGTAAACGTTTCGATGGTCTACAGTACTATTAAGATCAGAAGAGTTGGAATCCGACTTTATTACGCTTTTTCAAACGAAAACAATCAAAAAACGAAGTTATTGTTCCTCAAAAAGAAGGTTCACAATAGAATGGAAATAGCTTTGGGGAATTAGCGGAAACATGACATTAACGGATTCTGTGGAGGTTCTGCTGATCGATCGATTGAGAGAACGCCGTACGACTGATGAGGAAACGCAATTATAACGTGGAAGAAATCTTTAAAAATGTGTAATCGATATGGCAACGGCCCTCCGTAGTAGAGGAAATAATAACTGTACGTATTCCTCGCTGAGCTAATGTCAATATTTGAGATTGCTCCGTGGATTTGCTCGTGCCCATTAAACTGATGAAAACAGCGTTCCTCTTGTTTAAAACTGGTGCTGTTTTATTTCGAGCTGAGGACTGGAGGACCACCACAGTCTCATCGAGGACCACCACAGTCTCATCGAGGACCACCACAGTCTCATCGAGGACCACCACAGTCTCATCGAGGACCACCAGAGTCTCATCGAGGACCACCAGAGTCTCATCGAGGACCACCAGAGTCTCATCGAGGACACCACAGTCTCATCGAGGACCACACACAGTCTCATCGAGGACCACCACAGTCTCATCGAGACCACCACAGTCTCATCGAGGACCACCACAGTCTCATCGAGGACCACCACAGTCTCTCATCGAGGACCACCAGAGTCTCATCGAGGACCACCACAGTCTCATCGAGGACAACCAAGTCTCATCGAGGACACCACAGTCTCATCGAGGACCACCAGAGTCTCATCGAGGACACCACCACAGTCTCATCGAGGACCACCACAGTCTCATCGAGGGACCACCACAGTCTCATCGAGGACCACCACAGTCTCATCGAGGACCAGGACGTTCCTCGGTGTTAGAATTTTAGCACCGCCGACTTTAGAGTACGCGCCGAGACCGTCTCGCTCATTCTTCTTCTCTCTTCTCTCCTCTTCCCCTCTCCCTTCCTCTCTCTTCTCCCTCTCCTCTTCTCCCCTCTCTTTTCCTCCTCCTCTTCCCCTCTCTTTTCCCTCCTCCTCTTCCCTTCTCTTTTCCCTCCTCCTCTCTCTCTCTCTTCATCCTCCTCTCTTCCTCTCTCTTTTCCTCCTCCTCTTCCCTCTCTCTTCTCCTCTCTCCTCCTCTCTCTTTTCCCTCCTCCTCTTCCCTCCTCTCTCCTCCTCCTCTCCCTCTCTCTTTTCCCTCCTCTCTTCCTCTCTCTTTTTCCTCCTCCTCTTCCCTCTCCTCTCTTTTACTTCCTCCTCTTCCCTCTCTCTTTTCACTTCTTCTCTCGTTTGGTCTCCTTCTCTCCCTTCTCTCTCCCTCCTCCTCTAATCCTGCCTCTCACCCCTTCTCTCTCTCTCTCCCCCCTCTCTTCTTTCTTCTCCCTTCCTTCACTCTGTCTCCTCTCTCGTTTGGTCTCCTTCTCTCCCTTCTCTCTCCCCCCTCCTCTAATCCTGCCTCTCACCCCTTCTCTCTCTCTCCCCCCTCTCTTCTTTCTTCTCCCTTCCTTCACTCTGTCTCCTCTCTCGTTTGGTCTCCTTCTCTCCCTTTCTCTCTCCCCCTCCTCTAATCCTGCCTCTCACCCCTTCTCTCTCTCTCCCCCCCTCTCTTCTTTCTTCTCCCTTCCTTCACTCTGTCTCCTCTCTCGTTTGGTCTCCTTCTCTCCCTTCTCTCTCCCCCTCCTCTAATCCTGCCTCTCACCCCTTCTCTCTCTCTTCCCCCCTCTCTTCTTTCTTTCCTTCACTCTGTCTCCTCTCTCGTTTGGTCTCCCTTCTCTCTCCCTCCTCCTCTAATCCTGCCTCTCACCCCTTCTCTCTCTCTCCCCCCCTCTCTTCTTTCTTCTCCCTTCCTTCACTCTGTCTCCTCTCTCGTTTGGTCTCCTTCGCTCCCCTGAAGTCAGATGTTTTAATATTTCATCCCTCTCCACTGCTCTGTTCCTCCCGATTGTGTGAGCCATCATCAGCAGCTGAAATCGCCATGGAAACTCCTCCAATTAGAGCCATATAGCCAAAATGAGCCAATGTGGACCAAAGCGAGCCAAAGTGGACCATAGAGGGCGCTGTGTTTGATGCAGCTAATGTTCTGGGAGGCGTTTGGGGGGTCTCGCGTCCATCAGGCTATGAATATGAGAAGGAATGTTACAGACCACACACTGGAAAAACTCAAATATATTTAAGTTGAGTTTTTTTTAGCGTGCTACAAGACTGGTTTCAAAATGTTTTTTCCGTCTCCAGTGGGCTAAGAAAATGTATCGAATTTCTTTATTTATTACAAAAATGAACATTTCAACCCATAAAGCTCGAAACAGTGAACACGACACAGAGCATGCGGTACGTCTAAAACAATCAAACTAACTCTTACGTCGTTCAAACTACTCGAGAGAAACATTCTTGATGTGATCTTTGCCTCGTGTTGGCACTGGCAGCAGTTTGCCATGTTCGGGTGTGACAGTGACACAGTGGGTTTATGTTCCCGGCGACCGGGGTCTCGGGGGCTCGGGGCCAAAGGAACTCGTAAACAGGATTAATGAAACAAGAGTGAATTAAGCTAATTACAACTCCAGGGAGGTTTTTGATGAGGGAACAGTGTTATAAGACGGTTAAAAGCGCCAAAAAGATGGTAAAACTATTAAAAAGATCTGAGTAAACCAGAGTAAACCAGAGTAAACCAGAGTAAATCAGAGTAAATCAGAGTAAATCAGAGAACCAGAGTATATCAGAGTAAACCAGAGTAAACCAGAGTAAACCAGAGTAAACCAGAGTAAATTAGAGTAAATCAGAGTGAACCAGAGTAAACCAGAGTAAACCAGAGTAAATTAGAGTAAATCAGAGTGAACCAGAGTAAACCAGAGTAAACCAGAGTATATCAGAGTAAACCAGAGTAAATTAGAGTAAATCAGAGTAAATCAGAGTAAACAGAGTATATCAGAGTATATCAGAGTAAACCAGAGTAAACCAGAGTATATCAGAGTAAATCAGAGTAAACCAGAGTAAACCAGAGTAAACCAGAGTAAACCAGAGTAAACCAGAGTATATCAGAGTAGACCAGAGTAGACCAGAGTAGACCAGAGTAAACCAGAGTAAACCAGAGTAAACCAGAGTAAACCAGAGTAAATTAGAGTACACCAGAGTAAACCAGAGTAAACCAGAGTAAACCAGAGTAAATTAGAGTAAATCAGAGTAGTAAATCAGAGTAAATCAGAGTAAATCAGAGTAAACCAGAGTAAACCAGAGTAAACCAGAGTAAACCAGAGTAAACCAGAGTAAACCAGAGTAAACCAGAGTAAATTAGAGTAAATTAGAGTAAACCAGAGTAAACCAGAGTAAACCAGAGTAAATTAGAGTAAATAAACCAGAGTAAACCAGAGTAAACCAGAGTAAACCAGAGTAGACCAGAGTAAACCAGAGTAAACCAGAGTAAATCAGAGTAAACCAGAGTAAACCAGAGTAAACCAGAGTAAATTAGAGTAAACCAGAGTAAATCAGAGTAAATCAGAAATCAGAGTAAACCAGAGTAAACCAGAGTAAATTAGAGTAAATCAGAGTAAACCAGAGTAGACCAAAGTAGACCAGAGTAGACCAGAGTAAACCAGAGTAAACCAGAGTAAATCAGAGTAAACCAGAGTAAACCAGAGTAAACCAGAGTAAACCAGAGTAAACCAGAGTAAATTAGAGTAAATTAGAGTACACCAGAGTAAATCAGAGTAAATCAGAGTAAACCAGAGTAAATCAGAGTAAATCAGAGTAAACCATAGTAAATTAGAGTAAATTAGAGTACACCAGAGTAAACCAGAGTAAACCAGAGTATATCAGAGTCAACCAGAGTAAACCAGAGTAAACCAGAGTATATCAGAGTATATCAGAGTAGACCAGAGTAGACCAGAGTAGACCAGAGTAGACCAGAGTAAACCAGAGTAAACCAGAGTAAACCAGAGTAAACCAGAGTAAATCAGAGTAAACCAGAGTAAATCAGAGTAAACCAGAGTAAATTAGAGTACACCAGAGTAAATCAGAGTAAACCAGAGTAAACCAGAGTAAATCAGAGTAAACCAGAGTAAATCAGAGTAAACCAGAGTAAATTAGAGTAAATTAGAGTACACCAGAGTAAATCAAACCAGAGTAAACCAGAGTATATCAGAGTAAACCAGAGTAAACCAGAGTATATCAGAGTAAACCAGAGTAGACCAGAGTAAACCAGAGTAAACCAGAGTAAATCAGAGTAAACCAGAGTAAACCAGAGTAAATTAGAGTAAATTAGAGTAAACCAGAGTAAATCAGAGTGAACCAGAGTAAACCAGAGTAAATCAGAGTAAATCAGAGTAAATCAGAGTAAATCAGAGTAAACCAGAGTAAACCAGAGTAAATCAGAGTAAACCAGAGTAAACCAGAGTAAACCAGAGTAAATCAGAGTAAATCAGAGTAAATCAGAGTAAACCAGAGTAAACCAGAATAAATCAGAGTAAACCAGAGTAAACCACAGAACGGAGTCTCAGCTTCACAAAGAGACATTTGTTTACTGCATACTGAGGCTTCAGAAACCACTTCAGTTTGAATTGAGGGTCAGTTCACTCGTGTTTTAGGAAAAATAGACCCTCTTGATACGGGGTCAAGGATACTGCAAGTCGGCAAGTACCCCTGGAAACACTGACTTACAAACACCAAGTGAAATTGGCTTCATTTCATTCATTTTTTGGGGCGACCAGATGTCTTTTTGTACAAACCGTGTATAATCCAACCCTCTGCTCATTCTCCTCGCTTCATCCAGCCTCATTGGTCCCTGCCGGAGAATACTTCAGCGTTTCCCTTCACCGTCTCATGCATTGTGTTTCTGTCAAACAAACCACGGCTCCGGGCGCCTTCTCCGCCGCGTAGGAAAGCAATTACTGTTGAGGAGACGAACACCTCCTCCTGATAACTCGGCCCCAACGGTAAATCTCATGTCTTTTAACCCAGAGTGTGGCCGCAGATGCTCTGATCTGCCCTCAGACTCATACAAAAGAGTAAAAAAAAAAAGGATGTTTCTTGAGGCACGTGCTGCCGTCTGAATAGTGATTTTCTGTCTTTTAACCTTTTGTTGCCGGGGAAGCTGTATCCGAGGGTGATTCTTGCGTGGGGCCGCGGAGATTTGTGAAAAGGGTAAGATATGATAAATGGGGCACTACACCTGGAGATGGATGTGTCTGCCTTGCACAATTTTATATTAAAAAAAAAAAAAAAAAAAAAAAAAAAGAAAAGGCATTAAGAGCAGAGAAGTGACTTTTAGCACCGCCAAAGAATAAGATTTGGGTTTTCAAGCATCTTTCAGACGGGGGAAAATGGGGGTTGTTCAGCACTAAAACAGACCTAAGGACTATATAAATGAACAATAGACAGTTTCCAAAGAGCTGCATGGCCAAATGAAGACAACAATAGTAAATAAATGTGTTAAAATACATTAAAAAAAAACAATAACAAATGGTTAAAACAATAGAATAAAATCAAATTAATAGAAAAACAAAGAAAACCACACAATAATAGGACAAAACTGAAACAAAACCATTATTTTACTACATTTAACTACTACTTGACCTCTTTGACTTTGATTAATTGTCTTGTATTGTACTGTACCATTACTCGTTCGTGTCATCAGAAGAAAACGCGATATTTGATATGTTTAGGCTTCAAACGGCTCTGAACTAGTGGGAATAAAACACAGCTCTTGTAGTGAGAGCGTGTGCAGTATATTTCTTTCTCTAATTTGTGATGAAAGCTCTCTCTTATCTTATAAATAAATGCATCGCAAATGATGAAACAAAAACAAAGAGCTATTTTAATCCTCACTCCAATATAATGCAATTCAACATGAAAGTAAGTGAAAAAGTAATGAAAAGTATACACAGTAGTACAGTGCTGCGATTACGATACATAACAGTATACAGCATTATTTAACTGTATTTATATAAAAGTTTTCTGTAAACGCTGTTGAAGTATCAGTATGCAGAAATATCCCCCCGTACTCGCTAATGACGACGTCTCGTTCTCTCTTCGCGGTTATTCACAGACGCTATACTCTGCGTTGTGATTCTGCGTATCTCCGGAGCAACAGTGTGCGATAGATACTATCCATTTCCCGCCATGTCTCCGCCTCTAAATGCTTTTTCGGTGATGAATGAGCCGTTCCCGCGGGAGCCTGTTTGCGTTCACCTGCTGTTCGCCCCCAAGACCGCACGCCACAGCACTTTACACACATATCGGACAGCGTCGTTGTTATTAATTATGTCGTCGTGGGGATGGGTTGTCAGCTCTAAATGTAGGCCCGTGCACTTGGGATGAAGAAACGTTATTTTAAAAAAGGAACTGGCGCTGTTTTCAACTTACTGATGTCGCAAATGGAATTAAACGCATTTATTTATCGCGCGTTCGTTCAGTTTACTCAGTGAGGACGAGCACGTGGCGCCACCGGGCTGAGCGACAGGTCAGATCTGTGGAGAGGCGAGTGCCGGTCACAGTAAGAATGCGTGCGTGTTTTTTTAAATTAGCTTGAATGAAAAGAGAATTAGCGTCATGAGACAAGCACAGATGTTTCGCGGCGTGCGTTTAAGTCCAAAGATTTATTAGCACACACTGTTGCTTTGGAGATCAGGAAAGGTTTAAGTTTTGTTTAATAAGCATACAACAAATATATATATACGTCCTTGCATGTTATTATGCAAGGGAACTATAAATCCCTTGCAAAAAGTACTTTTACCATCCCCAAAACAACACAAAAAAGCAATAAATCAAACAAAAAATCTATACAAATTGATCTAACTGGAGTTTTTTTTTCAGTATTTTTTTTCAGAGTCTATTTTTATCAGGTATTTTATTATTGAAACACAGCATACATAGATATCATTTTGCATTTAGTTCATTGTAAACTGCAATGTTGATCTAAACGTCTTAATAATAGAATCAGGTCCATTGACTTCCTGTTCAAAACTGCATGATTGGTAAGCCCCGCCTCTTCTTAGTGACATTTCAACGTAGCAACCAGAGGATTTGTTGGAAAACGGCTGTGATGACATTTCCAACCCTGCACCTTTGACCCGGAGTCATGCGGGCGGGGACAGGGGGTAGGTGAAAACAGACAATACAGGATCAACTCAAACATCGGTCGAGTTTACGCAATATTTAAGACGTTTCTACAGTTTGGACTTTGACGTTTCCCATGATGCTCTGGTCCTGGACGGCTGGTTCTTCTCCAGGAGCTGCTGACGACACAGATTTTCCTGCAGGCGCACCAGACGGAGCCCCCCTGAGCCTTTTTTTTTTTTTTTATCTCTCCGTCTTTCTCCCTTTCTTCCTCGCAGTTGGAGGACGTCACACTCATTTATCTAAGGCTAACAGCAGGAGCACTTTGGCAGCGGTTCCACCATCATCAGCTCAAGAACACTCACTGTCCCGTTCTTATTTATTACTCTTAGTGTCTTCAGTTAGAAAATGCTCTATCGGCGCCCAAAGTTTTTCAATCCATCAATAAATTGGCTACAAGTCAATTCCACCGCTATGACTTACAGTAAGAAGACTTTGTAAAGACTTTATTGTTGCTGTTAGAGGAGGGTATAAGATAATAATGACGTTTCTGCAGCAAAAACAAAAAATAAATACAAAATACATTCTGGGAGTAAATTTAGTAGTTTCCAGTTTTCAGTATTCACATTTTTGAGCTTTTAACCCTGTTCTAACATTGTACCTCATCACAAACATACCTGGAGTAGCATTTAGCTTCATTCACGCTGGTTTGAGGAATCCTGGTTAGAAAGTCCTCTCCCCTCCGAGCGTCAAAAACACTCCGTTCTGAATCTCCTCGATCCGTCACGCGGCTCTGAGAGTCTTCTCTGCTGTTTTTAAGTCCATTAATCATCTCCAGACTCGATTTGTGCATTTCTCCCGTCTAATCACGATCAGAACAACCGCGCGCATTCTTGAATCGCCCTGACAACAGTTTTTTGAACCGTTTGAGCAGTAGAAAACAGCAGAGGTCCAAATGTAATTTTGTTTTTTCAGAAGCTTTTTTTTCTTCTTCTAACACATGAAATGCCAAACTAAAGGTGCTCAACAGCATGTTTAAAGGCTGAAGACAATTCAAATATTGCTTCAAGTTGGTAAAAATGTCTTCGTGCCTGATTGGATCCAAATTAGAGATTTGAAATGAAAAATCAAATACCAAACTGTACATTTGTGTGATATGCTTTAAACCCGCTAATTAGTCCTGGCTCAAGCTGTCAGGAGCAGTGAGCATTTACGCCAGGTTTGTACCAAAGTCGTGCTTGGTTTTAGGACCCGCTTGGACCAGAATCCAAAGTCCTTCACATCAGTCTGTGCTGTTAGACTTTCATGTGTTAGACAAGTAGTCGGACACGTTTCCCTCCATGCGTAGTAGTGACCAAAAAGAATTCTCCCACATCCTCTTGTTTTGAGCAAACTTTGTTCCACTTTGATCAACTTTCTTAATGAAACGCAGATTGCCAGCAAACAGACTGAAAAGTAAAATGAAACTTAAACTGATTAAACATCTCTCGTCGGTTGCCGGAGCCCGTGGGGACGACCTGCCTCTCCAAAGCAACAGCCAAAACAAACAGATAATTTATGAAGACGAGGCTGCACAGCTCATCTCTGCAGACTGGCTCTCAATCAGAGTTAATAAAGCCCACAGGTGAGGCCCAAACCCCCACACGCCGCGCTGATGAGGCTCCTGATGCATTCAATCACAACAAAACACAACATCTGCTACGGAGAAGGCAAAAGGGACGGTTTTAAAGACTGGATGGTGGAGCGGTTTGTTTGAAGAGAAAGAAAGGGACATGGAGTAGATCGGTGATACAGTTTGGATTATTTCTGATTTAGACTTGGTTTAAATCCGGGTTTTAGTCTGTAAATCGTAGTTTTTGTCTCTGTTTCAGTCCTTGTTGAGACCTGGTTTAGTTCTGGTTTAGTCCTGAGTAGAACTTGTCAGGTTTTTATCTTCAGAGTACACTCAGCTTTTAGTCGTAAACCTTTGGAGTAATGCTTGTCAAATGCTGTCTTACGGGACATTTTTAAATACATAAAAGCATTTCTAACATCATCATCAACATCCTTCGCCTCCCCACAATACTGGAAAGTACTTTTATTTTATCTTACCACGATGTGTAGATAAACATAACACTCTCCATTTACGCTAACACCCAAACTTGACTGGAGCCTCGGGTATCGTTTAATTAACAGCTTCATACAGGACAAAAGTCTTCTGGTTTCTGGTTGAAAACTCCCTCTTTATGGTACGTAAACTACATCACGGAAAAAATCACCGTGCCGACGACCCGACGTGAGAGATGTATGTGAGAGATGATAGCTACGCAACACGACAGAAGCCCACCTGTAAAAAAAACCTGAGCACGAATCGCGTACGGAGCAAGTCAACGTGTAGCGCGGAAAACCGGCATTTTCAGCGCAATTTCTTGATTGCAGGAGAATAAAGATGCTTCAATCACTAAAGGGTGAGTTCATGAGAACAGAGCACAACTATAACACGGTAAAAACGCTTAAAAGTCAATTTTGCATAATGTCTTGACCTGCTCTTCAGACTCCTTCAGGTGTGTGTGTTCCTCATGACATCAGACGAGTGAGATTTTGCCCCAGTTCAAATATGTACATCGTGAAAGCCGCGCTGAAGGTCAAAATGATACCACCGTGTGCTGTCTGCATCGAATTATACCAACCAGGAAGTGCGCTAGCCTGCTAATGTTGAATAAACTCATCGCGGTGAATAACTTGGACGCTTTAAATGCGTTTGGGAAGTGAGAAATCACGTTGGGCCGCTGTTCTGTTTGTCACCGTTTTGATACCGCAAAAAATCCGTTCCAGCGCCTCCAAGTGCAGCTAGCGCAAGTGCACATTTACATCTGCAGTAGTCACAAATATGTACGCGCGTGCTTTGGTCCGCGCGGTCCACGTCGTCCCAGTCGCAGAGCGCTGATCGACAGTTTCCTGATCGTTCATTTGGATTCCTTCTCGGTCGCGGTTCCATTATCCAAATGAACGCGCATTATCCAGGCAGTAAACGTTAGCGTTGTCGTTCGTCTGGCTAATACCTGCCCGTTATACGAGCGCGCACACAAACGCAGGCATGCTTCTCCACGAGTTCTGCTTTGGGAGTCTGGCATAGAGTGCATAGATCCCTCCCCCGGCGCCTCCTGTTGTCGGGATCGTAGCGCTGGTTTCTGACGCTAGCGCAGCGGGAGGAGCAGAAGTGACGTGGGGAGCGTTGGCGTGAAAGCTTGTATATTCTCATGAGGGGCCTCGAGAAGCCTCCTCCTCGGCGCAAAGTCGTCTCTTCCGCAGTTGTCTCGTTACAGGCTCCTTATGTCGGCTAATGACATGCTCAAACTCCCGAGGATGTAGAGGGGAGGTTAAAACCCCTCACAAACAGTGCGCTCAGGTCATTTATGGGTGCTGTCCCGCCTCTTCTCCTGCTCTGCGCGGCACAGACATGTCGATAAAGTCTGGTATTTGGCATTTGCCTTCACAGAAGAGCGAGGCCGGTGGCTAACAACTCCAAACTAGCAGAGGAATGATAATAATGAGAGCTCTTTTGCACTCCCGGCAATATACGTACATGCAGATAGTTTCACCATCTGTCCACGATCTATTGCACAACTTAAATAGATAATAGATAGTGTGCACACTCCGGCTGCACACGCACTCACTCGCTCCTCTTCTGGAAATACAACCGGTCCGACGCGCGCTTAGCAACGGGGGGGAAAGGTGATGCGTGACTGTGTGCAAGTAACCAGCTCGGAAGAACTTGAGATGAACGGCACAGGAGCCGTCTGGATCTCTACCTTTGGCATCACAAGTCTGGGGAATTTGAAGCAGGCTGTTTTTGTGAGGCTCAGAAACGGAGCAGGGAAGAGACACTCATAAACAAACTGAAAGAAACGAGCGTGAATGAAGCGAAATACAACTCCAGGATGCGGTTAACGCGGTTTAAAGCTCAAATCTCGCATAATCGATGTCATTTAAGTCCAAGTGGAATAAACTGAGGAGTCAACAGCATCGAGAAGCCCACAAAAGAAATGAAATACAATAAAGTTCTCATGTTTGAATGGACTCCAGGTTACTTAGTACTGAAGAAGTTGTCCTTCGGGGTCAAAAGGATTACGAAACACCGATCGAGCGCCTATTAGCAAACCCCCGATTTGCCTTGTATTGGTTTGGTTCATTCAGGTCTAAAAACCACACGCACTGGACACAATCTGCTGAGGGTTGCTCATGGGAAGGTCAGAAATATCCATATTCAAATAGAAACGCCTCCGTCAGCTTCTGCAGTTCGGCCTTTTTGCGTGAAATTGGAGCTGTGCATTTCGAGAGGAGGGATAAAAGAGGGGCGCGAGGAGGAGGGGGCAGACACAGACCGAAGCAGACCTGACTCAAAGGCAATCTATAGGCGAGCGAGAGAGCGACAGACAGAGAGAGAGAGAATGTAGGGCATGTCTCCTTTTCTGTTAAACACGTCTGATTAGAGCATTATTCTGCCTCGCCGCCGCGCCGGAAAAAGAGTCACAAAGAAAGACATTTGCTCTCTCTCTCTCCGGTGAACTCCGGCGGTGGAACGTGTCCGAACTGTCAGCCAGGGCATCAGGGCGAAAAGTGTGCGTCGTCTGGGACTCCCAAGACAAACTGTGTTCAAACCAATATGTAAAAAAAAAGAAAAAACAGTCAAACATTTCGATGGTTTGGACCTTGGGACCTGACGAAACATCTGAACAATGGAATCCAGAAACAGACTCTGCCCTCTCACGTAGCTCTATATTCTAAAGTAAAAGCGCTGCTCATTAAACCTTTTCTCGTTATATTGTTCTTACACGCTCGTTAGTCGGACAGAATGACTACTTTTGTTCAAGACTTGTAAGAGGACTTCGTAACATCAAAATCTCTTTGCGACTTTCGCCGAGATAAAAAGCACGGGAATGAAAGCAAGTCGGAAAACCCCAAAACGTCTCATCTCAGAAGCCCACGTGAACACAGCGTTAATCAAGCCCAAATACTCTTTCATGTAAAAAAAATAATGCGCTCACGCTGTATCCGAGTAGGGTGACCCAGACTTCCCTCACCCCAGACACTCCGGCCTCCCCCCACCCGTGAACGAGACCCCGAGACACTTTGGAGGCGCCGCTCATGAGAGAAGCGTGCGGTGTTGCTGTCCTCCATGTCCTTCCAACGGTTGTCATGGCACAAACCGCGGAAGATCTCAGACCCGCTCTTCTAAAACTCCCGAGTGCAGTTGTGTGTAGATGATCGTTGCGCAGGAACGCTGGCGATGTGCGGGTTCGGTCACGCGGCGCAGCCTTGACTGAGCCGAGCAGACGGCGCTTCAGGCTGCGACGCTGCGAGACGAGGCCAAGAAGAACAGACCAAAAAAAAGAAGAAGAAGAAGAAGAAGAAGGAGGAGAGAGTCCAGTCTCCGAAAGCAAAAGACAGCGCAGTCACTTTAGGTCTGAGATGTAGGAGGATTTATTCACCTCAGAGCGCATCACACTGACTCACACGTTCATGTTTACAAAAGAGGTTGTTTAGACCTTGTTTTGTGATGCATTCGGTCTTTTAGCCGTTTGAATTCGATATATTTCAAGCGCCTAACCTTGACTTGTTCAAATACTGTAAACTCATCACTGTCTAGACATGGAAAACATCTCATTTTACATGAATTTATTATAACTAGAGGTGGTATATATATATATAACAAATTGTCATATTGCAATTGTTGTTTTGGTGTGCAATTAACACGATTACAAATGACCTCGAAAAGAGAGCGAAATGGCCAGTGTAATCTCCAAAAACAAGGGGATGAAGAGGTATTTCTGCACGTTTGTGGTTCATGCTGAGGTCCGTTCACGTTGTGTGCGACACTCGAACCTCAACCAGGACGTTCACGCACACATTTGTTAAACTATTGTCTGAATATTGTTGTTGGGATGAAGATTTATTCGACACGGAAAGCAGCTACTGCAAATGACTAAACACGGAAAACAGGCAGAGGACGCAGATCCACGTGTGGGCTCGTGAAGTGGTGAAAATACAACCGTGGGTAGAGTAAGCAACAACTTTACTCAAGTATGAATGCCTGGACGTCACAATAGTGCAAAGTAGGAGTCAAGTGATTCAGGTAAGATTAGAAAAAAGGATTTGTGGAAACTAGTTCAGATCGAGCTCATTTTTAGGTGTATAATTGTACTTCCTGTTTGTAATTGATGACATCACACTTGGAAATTAGCTTGCAACCACTGGGCCAAATCTGGGTTCATCTATTGTAAAGAAAATCATAATAATAATTAATATGACAAATAAAAATACATGGGAGCTCCTTTATTTTGTTGAATCATTGTTGAGAGGTGAAAAAATATGTTTCTTTTGTAAAAAATGATGCCCAAACTTGGAATGGAATGAGCGTGATCTCTGGTGTGATGTCACTTCCTGTTATTTTCTGCAGACGGTTCCACTTTTCCTCCACAAATGGCCACTTGATTATTGTGAAACTGTCATTCATACGTACAACAGGCATGAATACACTAAACAAAGTCAAAATGTCATAGGCACTTTAAAGGACCCCCCGCCTTATGTTTTTGATGAAGGGGGCAACAAAAGCTATCTGGAGTTGTGTTTTGCATAGCATCCACGCGGCCAAAAGTAGCTCACACAAGAACGTCCGAAACACCGTCAAAGGATTGGTACCAAAAAAAAAAATCATCTCTGACGTAAACGATGGAAGAACGACCGAGTGGGTTATAACGCTGCGAATAGTTTTAGTCAAGTAAGAGTAAAAGTATTGAGTCTGGAAAACGTGAATCAGTGAATATAACTTCTGCGGCCAGCGAGCACGAAAAGTTCACGTCAAGTCAAGTCGTGCTGGATTAAATTGCCCGTTTTTTCCACTTTCACATGAGTTATTGATGACCGCGGGCTCTGACTTTCCGCGCTTCTTTTCCACGTTAGAATCCCCCCCGTCTTCCCCACCTCCGCGGCTCGGCGCTCCATCAGACCTCCGTTTGTCAAAGTCTGACACGACCCGGTCAGACTTTGCTCCTCACCGGTCTCCGCTTGGTTTCTTCTTTGATTGCTTGTTTTGCCCCCAACACGCACACGCGGTAAACAAAAACCTCGTCCGCTGAACGATTTGGATTTCGCGTCACGTTTTTTTTCTTTATTTTTTTTTTCTTTTTCGCCCTCGCTATCGTCTCCACGCCCAGGTGGATAAAAGCCGCGGCGTAATCTCGGCTTGAATAAACGCATGCGGTTTGGGGGGGGGGGGGGGCGGGGGGGCATGAGGGGGGGGGGGGGGGGGGGGACAGCGAGTGCGAATCTGAATGCGGGAGAAAATTGTTGAAACGTCAAACTGGAGATGACAGATTTGTTGCAAACGAGGGCAAAAAGGCAATTTTTCTCACCAGCGCTAAAAACCTGTCCCACCGTGAAGCGCTTTGTGTTGCGGAGTCGTAAATCTACTCAAATGAAATCCCCCCAGGAGCAATTACAGTGGTGTTGTGGCGCTATAAACAAGGCGAAGAAACACAAAGGAGGAGTCGATAAAAGGAGGAGGCGTGCAGGAGGAGGAGGGGGAGGAGGAGGAAGAGGAGGAGGAGGGGGGGGGCTTGTTCTGCAGGTGTGTGTCATCTGGAGATGGGACGGCAACTTCTTTTAACATTTTGGGACCAATAAAACTAACCGAACAGGCACGGCGTCGCTGTGATCGGGTCAGAACCAGAGCGGGACAAACGTCTGAAGTCTAAACCAGTAAATCAGGAGTAAAACCTAAACGAAAGCGTTCCCACACATGTTTTTTGTGTGTTTTATTTGTATAATTTGGTCCTAAATTGAGCCCATTTTAGTCCTGATTGTTTGGTCTGGTCCTGCTCTGGTTTAGTTCCTGAGTGTGTAGGAATGTGTTCCATTTGGATCTGGATTTTGGTGGATTTTGAGAACCTCAATTTTTTCTGCTCTCCAAATACGGCACTTGGCATCGCACTTGCGTATATTTGTATTGATTATTTTAAATGACTGTTTATTGTGTGTTTTTATGGTTCATTATTTATGGTTCATTACACATCTGCATTTTCAGCATGAGCACAAATCCGCCGTCACTGTTTCTCTCTTTCGTGTTTAAAATGTTCCAAAGTTGGTGTAATTGTTTTTACTCCCAGAAAAACGGAACTCACAGTTGTTTGAATCAGCATCGTTTGTATTTGTTTGAAATAGACATGAATTCACAGAAGAGAGAACGGCGGAAAAAAAAAAAACAAAATAATATATATATATATATATATATAAACACAGTGAAGACCTGGCCGCACTTGATCCGAAAAGGCAGAGCGCTGTCCATGGTGCTGAAGTAAACATTCTCAATAAAATATTATTCTTTAAGGTCAAGTTAGGCGAAAATGCTGTTTTCGTTTGTTTATTTTCCAAAATAAGATGATACGGTCAGGGGAGGAACGTTGGAAAGAAACAGTTTGAACATTTGTGTTTCTAGCGCCGCTTCTTCAAATATGATTTTCGTTTTTTCTCATTTTTGGCCTGTCCGTTTAAAATCACATTACCTTATATATTTGTTTTGTCTTTTTTATATATACAAACTTTGGTTCTTTTTAAAGACAATAAGTTGTTCGGAGGTGTAATTATCATCTGTGATCGACTCCCATGATACTTGAGTAATATCATTTTGAAGGGCCGTTTAATGGAGTACAATCTTTGGCTGCTCTGCCCTCCTCTGATTATTGTGATTATTGTGTAGCTCTATATTATGACGTAAAAGCTCTATTATATTGTTCTTACACGCTCATTAGTCAGACAGAATGACTACTTCTGTTCAAGACTTGTGAGAGGACTTGTAAAAAAGCATTTCAGTCGTAACATGGCGTCCTTTTTGCTGAAACACCTTGAATTGCACCCTGCCTTTTCCCTTCCTCCTTTTCGTCTCCCTTCTTTTCTTGCCGCTTCAAAGCCGGGAGCTGCAAAGAACCCGGCAATCTTTCGACCAGCCAAATTGCCCCTCATCTTTTGTATTCACCAAAAGCAATCTTCGCGGCAGCATCGGCGGCTGTGATCTTACATGTGTTCGGATCGGTTTTCAGGTGCAGACGCCATCACGGTGGATTTGTCCGACCCTGAGCACTGGGCAGGGGCAGATATGAAGCCAATTAGATGTAAGGAGTGTGTGTTGTAACAAGATGCAACCCCGGTAAGTCCAGGGGCTCCCGCTGGCCAACACTCACACTCCATCCACACGCCCTGAGCACTCCAACATGTGGGAACTCAGGGCGAGAGACAAGAAGAATCAGAATTGTTCATAGTTCATAGCTTGTATTTTTATTTCAGTTCAGCAGTTCATTTAGCGACTATAATTCTAATCATTCCTCATCAAAAGCATCCATGGACTTGCATTTAGCTTCTTTCACACTTATTTGATCAGTCCTGTTTACGAGGTTGTCTTCTCCGCTCTTTCTCTGAGCCTCTGAAAAACACTCTGTTTTGTATTTCTCATTCATGATGTCGAAGGCTGAGATCTGGATGTCCTTTTTAAGTCCGTAAATCAACACGGACTCGTTCAGAGCATTAACACCAATCCTGATGTGGGAACGCCTCACAGATATTATAACAAGATGTACATTATTTTAAGAATAAAATAAAAACAAACAAAACAAATAAAAAGTGGTTAGGGGGGTTTTAAATGAATTAATCCTGAGAGTCAGGATGAGTCAGGACGATGAATCACTGATAAACTGGGTTTAGTCCGGCTTTAGTCCTGGTTTTGGTCAGATTTAGCCCTGGTTTTAGCCCTGGTTTAGCCTGGTTTAGCCCTGGTTTAGCCCTGTTTAGTCCTGGTTTGGTCAGATTCAGCCCTGGTTTTAGCCGGTTTAGCCCTGGTTTAGTCCTGGTTTAGCCCTGGTTTAGTCCTGGTTGGTTTAGCCCTGGTTTAGTCCTGATTAGCCCTGGTTTAGCCTGGTTTAGTCCTGGTTTAGCCCTGGTTTAGCCCTGGTTTAGCCCTGGTTTAGTCCTGGTTTTGGTCAGATTTAGCCCTGGTTTAGCCCTGGTTTAGTCCTGGTGTTGGTCAGATTCAGCCCTGGTTTAGCCCTGGTTTAGCCCTGGTTTAGTCCTGGTTTAGCCCTGGTTTAGTCCTGGTTTTGGTCAGATTCAGCCCTGGTTTAGCCCTGGTTTAGTCCTGGTTTAGCCCTGGTTTAGTCCTGGTTTAGCCCTGGTTTAGTCCTGATTCAGCCCTGGTTTAGCCCCTGGTTTAGTCCTGGTTTAGCCCTGGTTTAGCCCTGGTTTAGCCCTGGTTTAGTTAGCCCTGGTTTAGCCCTGTTTAGTCCTGGTTTAGCCTGGTTTAGTCCTGGGTCCTGGTTTAGCCCTGTTTAGCCCTGGTTTAGTCCTGTTTAGCCCTGGTTTAGTCCTGTTTAGCCCTGGTTTAGCCCTGGTTTAGCCCTGGTTTAGCCCTGGTTTAGTCCTGGTTTAGCCCTGGTTAGCCCTGGTTTAGCCCTGTTTAGCTCCTGGTTTAGCCCTGGTTTAGTCCTGGTTTAGCCCTGGTTTAGTCCTGGTTTAGCCCTGGTTTAGCCCTGGTTTAGCCCTGGTTTAGCCCTGGTTTAGCCCTGGTTTAGTCCTGGTTTAGCCCTGCGTTTAGCCTGGTTTAGCCCTGGTTTGGTTTCCTGGTTTAGCCCTGGTTTAGCCCTGGTTTAGCCCTGGTTTAGCCCTGGTTTAGCCCTGGTTTAGTCCTGGTTTAGCCCTGGTTTAGCCCTGGTTTAGTCCCTGGTTTAGTCCTGGTTTAGCCCTGGTTTAGCCCTGGTTGAGTCTGTGAATCACAAAACACTTATAAAGTCTCCAAAACTGCACACATCACCACAAATCTTATGGTGGAAACCTGTTTTAATGGGGGGCACACGGGGGGGAGGAGCTGTTTGCTCTCCTTGTAAGGGTCACCCACGCCTGATGTCAACAAGAACGCCAAAAGAAAGTTCACTTTTTTATCAAGGAAAAACAAAGGAATTAAACTGCGTTGCTGTTTGTCCGACCTTTAGCGCGCGGCGAGTGGAGTTAAGCCTTAATGACACCGCCCCGGAGTCAGAAAGGTCTGTGTTTGGCTGTTTTTGGACGTATTTTGGATTCACAGGAGCAGCGTCGACGAGGCGCGGCACAGTAATCACTACGGCCGCGCGATATTAAAGAAATGAATATGTGGATTCTGTTTTGGACTGACCCTGTCATGATATTCAGACGGGGACGATATGTTATTATATTAGTCCCTGGTTTAGTCCTGGTTTAGTCTTGCTTTAGTCCTGGTTTAGTCTTGCTTTAGTCCTGGTTTAGTCTTGCTTTAGTCCTGGTTTAGTTGTTGGTGAAGACTTGGTTTAGTCTCGTTTGCGTCTCAGATTTACTCTGGCTTGTCTGTTCAACAGAAATGTGTTAAAATGCGTCTTTAAATGAATTAATCGAGGTTTAAATGTCTGACAAACATGAATGAACTGTAAAACTAACCACAAAAGTGAAGAACACTCACTATGAATATGAATATGATAATACTACTACTACTACTACTACTCCTCCTACTTACTACAACTCCTACTACTACTCCTCCTGCTCCTACTTACTATTACTACCACTACTACTACTTCTACTACTACTATTACTACTACTACTTCTCCTACTCTTCCTCCTCCTACTACTCCTCCTCCTACTACTCCTACTACTCCTACTACTCCTCCTACTACTACTCCTCCTACTACAACTTCTCCTACTCCTACTACTTCTACTCCTACTTCTCCTCCTACTACTACTACAACTACAACTACAACTACTACTACTACTACTACTACTGCTACTACTACTACTACTACTACTACTACTACTACTACTACTCCTCCTACTACAACTACTACTACTACTACTAATAATAATAATCATAATAATCATAATAAAAATGATAATAATCTTGTAATAGTTGAGTTTACAAAGTGCTTCACAACAATAAAACAATACAAACACTGTACACACAACGATGCATAAATAGACAAAGAAAGAAATTGCTAGCATAAAATATTAGCGATATCGTAAAAAGTCTATCAAGTTTCGATTTAAAAGTGAGGTTAAGAGACTCAAGGAGCCTCGATTTGTAGGGGCTCGTAGCTTGGAGCGCGACCATAACAAGCATTCAAAATGATCAGTAACATATTCAAATCCATTCTAAAAGGCACAGGGAGCCGGTGGAGGGAAGCTGAAACAAGGGCGAGATGTTGCCGTCTGCGAGATTCCGCGCCGCTGCTTTCCGAACCAGCTGGAGGCTCGAGAGAGTTTTATTGTTGGGAGAGTTGCAGCAGTCGAGTTTGGAGAAGATTAGAGCGTCGACAACTCCATGAATACCATCGTTTTAAGGATATTTTTGATTTTGGAAGGTGGCGCGGAGTCGGGGGAAGCAGGCTCGGGCGGTCGATAATATACAATATTCACATTGTTGCGTGTCTTTAAAACAACCTTCACAATATATCAAGCATTTTTTCTTTATTTATTCCCCACATCTGACCGCTACATCTTTGTTCAAAACGCAGCCCCGGGGACAGTGGGGGCTTGACGTAGCGCCGTGGAGACAAGGTGCTGGTGAAGATCGGAGGCGTTGAACTTCTCACGTTAGCGTTTGCTCTGCCCAAGAGCTGCGGTGATATAATGAGACAGAGGAGGGTGGCTTTTACTCGACTGGGCTGGTTTTATAGGAATTCACAGGCAGAAAAGTCAGACTTCATCAGAATCATGGCACACTGTGGAGCTGTCCGTGGTGCTGATAATAATTTTTACGGTTTTAACGCTCATTTGAAGTACTGATTCTGTTCCTGAGCAATTTTAGAATGAGCATGAGCTTTACCAGGAGTAGTGCATGACCACGTGGTATCATAAAAAACATTAGCATTATTAGCATTATTTTGTGTCGAGAATTACACACTTTTGTCTAAAAATGATGGTCCAGTAGTAGTTGCAGTTTTGTCATTATAGAAAACTGCTTAAGGTTAACGCCGGCACACGTCATCTACTGGCAGCAGAGGAAAATAAACAAAACCTAGCTTTCCCCGACATGCTAACGCAAGCGTGCGGTTGTGAAGAACTTAATTTGCCGCATGTCCAGGTATGTTCAAAAAACCCCTCAAAAAAGTACTGGACGGATATTAGGTTGTCTTGTAGTTATGTATTTACTCAAAAAGAAAATAGTAAATGAATCTGATTGCAAACTAAAGGCCCCCCTAAAGCATTTGGGCCCCCACAAAACTGGGATCGGCCCTGTTTTCTGTTTGTTTGTGCAGTAGCGTTTCGTTGCTGCAGAAAGCCATTGGTTCCGCTGAGAACATGGAGTTTGTTTACAGCGTTAAGTGATCGGAAATCTTTGACTATTTAACTCATGTTTGATCTGCGTTTGCACTTCCTCATAGACGCGCTTATCTGTTGACGATGTACTTTTGACTCGCTTTTAAAAAATGTGGCATAAACAAATAACATTTCCAATGTCTCCAAGTACGAGCTGACAGCTGCTGCACAGCTTTCACTTTTTTAAACTGCTTTCAAGTCAGCGTTTAGGGAATGTAAGAGGTTCTGTTTGTTTCCTGTTGGATAGAAATTTGGCTTGGTCCTGGTTTAGTCCTGGTTTAGACCCTGGTTTAAGAACCTCGTTTATTCCTGGTTTAGGTTTAGTCCTGGTTTAGACCTGGTTTTTGTCCTGGTTTAGTCCTGCTTTAGTCCTGGTTTAGACCTGGTTTAGTCCTGCTTTAGTCTTGTTTTAGTCCTGGTTTTAGACCTGGTTTAGTCCTGGTTTGGTCCTTGAATGGTTTAGCAGTCATGGTACATTTTGACCTGATTATGTGCCGTTTAGACCGGGTTTAGTTCTGGGTTAGTCTCTGATTTGGTCCTGGTTTAATCTCGTTTCAGTCCGGGTTTAGTCCTAGTTTAGTCCTTGAATGGTTTATTAGTCATGGAACATTTTAACCGCTTTAGTCCTGATTTAGCCCTGATTTAGTCCTGATTTAGTCCTCGTTTAATCCTGCTTTAGTCCTTCTTTAGTCGTGCTTTAGTCCTGATTTAGCCCTGATTTAGCCCTGATTTAGTCCTGAATGAGTCCTGGCATCAGTTTACACCTGCTTAAGCACAGTCCTGGTTTAGTTCTGCTTTAGACCTGTTTTTACCCTGGTTTGTTTCTCCTGGACTGGTTTAGTTTGGGTGAATTCCTTGGTTTTTGCCTTCATTTAGCATTGATCCTGCCCCTTATTTTGATGTCCCTTTCAACACATTTTGATGAATCTAAACCGGTTCCGTTTGGTGTTTTGGGGGTGTTTTTTTGGCGTTCTTTGGCGTCTCTTGGGGTCTCTTGGCGTCGCACCGTTCCCACTCCATTAAGACGTCATGTCCCAGCTCTCGTCCCGGTCATTAGCGGTTGTTTGTTGTTTATTTGGAGCAGAGACATCTCCATCTCCTCGGCTCATAATCAGACTTCATTAGCTCGTCTCTCTTCGGGTCGCGCGTGAAACAAAAGCCCGGAGCTACGATACTATCAGACGCTCTGCAAAAAAACACACACACACACATGACACACACACACACGACACAGCGGCAAGAGTGCGCCACCTTCAGACACGGGCAGGCGTTGTTTTTAGAGAGATGGAAATATGGACGACATTGTTTGCTTTGGAAATTGGAATATTGAGAAAAGCTTCGTTTAGACTGTTAAAAAAAGACACTCCAAAGGCTGTAAACGGAGCAGGTGAAAGCGTTTCAAGCAGTGGTTCTGTCACGGCCGTTTGCAGCAAATGTGCCATCGGAAAATATATTAAAAAGTAGGAAAACGAAGCGTCGTTCTCAAACATCGTCACACCGTACATTTAAAGTGCCTTTGTCCAAAACGTTTCATGAACTTCTTTACCTCGCCGAAGTGACAAATAACTTTGAATCATAATAATAATAATAATAATAAATCACTGTAATTACGTCGTCACATAGTTTGCCATTTAATCGTCTCATAAAGTCCTGAACAAATGCTTAAACGCTTCGTTTGTGTTACGAATATAAAGGACAAATGCTTGAAGTAAAAGCTTAACACTTCTGAACATCTGAAACATTGGCCGCGAACGTATAAATATCACGAAAAATAATAAGTAAATACATAAATAAATGCTACTTTCAACAAAATCTGTGCATGATATGTCCATTCTGGAGCCAAACTTTAGCTAAACCAGATCCTAAATAGGACCAAACAGTTGCTATAGCAGTTTTAAACAAGGACAAATGGACACGAATGTAGATTAAATTGAATTCAGCAAATAGTTGGAAATGCAGAGAAATCCAGGTACGTGAAGGACAACTGCACGTTTGTGGTTCTTTTCGCGGACATGGTTTGTGCAAAGCTTACGCCTCAACCAAAAGACCCCGACAGGCTCATTTCAGGGCATTTCTGGTGGATTTCTAAAATATTGTCATTGACTGAATCCAAAAATATTACAATGAACAGTGTTTTGTTGCTGTCTCCCAGCTCTGATTGTGCTGACGTCACATAGATACTAATATTCACGCTGATTATGTTAAAGATGTTGCCTATTTTCCCCAGTTTGACCCTTTTGGCGACGTTTCTAAAGTTACTTCCCGGTTAGACATGACGCTGTGTTCAAGTGGGTTTTAAGGATTTTAAGTGTTTTTATTGTTATTTTACCAAAAGCTAGCGTTTTGGTCGGTAATTAAAGGGTAGTTTCTGGTCTTTCTCGTGCAAATCTGCTGCTGACAGAAAACCTCTACATGTAGGAACGTTTAATAAAAGAGCGAGAGCGCGAATGATTGACGTAATGTGACAAATCAAACAGCAGGCGACGTCAGGACGCCGGGCTGCAGCTTTTAACCCGAGTTCTCGAGTAGTTCAGGCGTTCATGTGCGTTTTCCAACTCCTGAGCCACATAAATCACACAATAGGAATCATTTGCCAAATAATAATACCAGTTTACACCTTTTTTTTGTGTGTTAAATTCATGTTTAAAAGTCAGAAAAATGACGAACATTGCATTTTTCGTCGCGTATTGATGACATCACAGAGGGATTACGGCTGAAACCTCGGCTCTACTTCCTGTGATTCTTTTCTTTCGTCATTCCCATTGATTTTTCTTCACATTTCAGATTTTCTACACAAACTGCCACTTCACCACAGGGTCTGTCCCACCGAACCGAGCCATAGAGTCACATGCTCTTTAATGCCACTCTGAGTAACATTTTTGCTCTCTCTCTCTCTCTCTGTGCTTGGAAACGTGACTCACAAACTTCCACGACATTTCGGCGCCCCCAAAAAATCAGCAGCACTTTTTTCAGCACCACTTTTTAAACACTTCTCAAGTAGATAATTGCCCTCGTTCAAAACCCGTCCGTCTTCAAAAACGCTCCGGAATGTCAGGCTTAATTAAGACGTAGCGCGGCGTTGTAACCGGAGGAGATGTCAAACGCCGCTCCTCCTCCTCCTCCTCCTCCTCCTCCATCCTCTTCCTCCATCCTCCTCCTCCTCCCGACTCTCTCCGTCTTTGCGACTAATTGGCCTGTTAAGCCCCAGCCGCCGGTAGCCCCTCTCGCGCCCCTCTCGCGCCCCTCTCGCGCCCCTCTTCATTACGTCTCGTGGAGCTCTTTTGCCGCTTTAATGACCGGTCAACTAACTCCGCCTGACCCCGCTCCGCCGCGCGCCCCGCCTCCGGTGCCGCGCGCGACGTCGCCTTTTTAAGAAATGCTTATTTTTGGGGCAGAGGACTTCTATAACGAGCTCCTTTGGCTGAAATGACTTCCAATTACGCGGCGCGGTTCGGTTCCTCGGAGCGGTCGCGCCTCCGCTCGTCCCCGCGCTTGTCCGGCTGCTTCTCTATAATTGGCAATAGATGGAAAAAATTTTCAAACAATCAAAAAAGAGTTTTGATTGTTCATTTAAGCTGCGTCCGATTATTGTCAAAATATTCAATTAAGCCGGTTGATTGAGTTAAACGTGTTTTAGGTCCAAATCGTTTCAGTTTAAAGAGATGGAGATATACGGACAGATGGAGGATATCACCAAAGTTGTTTTGGAGAAACTGTGTGTACTCTGAAAAAAACTTTCAAAATGCTGCACAATAAGCAGTTAAAGAATACAAGTATGATGTCATATTTCAGACCAAAAGTATAATGTGATTTATCTGCGATAGATCGATTCGGAGCAGCAGCTCAGTGCTCGTCTTCTGGTCCGCTCCAGGATCGAGCGGTCAGATCCACTGACCGACAGGTCGGCGGTGCGATCGCAGCTGCATTAGGTGAACACTGACGTTGTGTCCTTGGGCAAGACCCTTAACCCAACTCCCCCCCGCCTGGTGTGTGAATGGGTGACTGGTTCCTTGATGTAAAGGGCTTTGAGTGCCTTGAAGGTAGAAAAGCACGACACATTTCTCTTTTTTATCATTTGTGTGTTGCAATGTCAATGCAAATGTCCAACTGTAATGTAAGAGTATATGAAGTACTCTCTGTTTCTAATATATATGATGTATATACGCTCAATCCACTTAGATGATTATTTCACTCATTGGTTTGGAAATCAAATATTGAATACTTAAGCTTTGAAAGACGACTGAAATAACAGTTTAAAAAGGATTAGATGTAAATGACTTGAGTTTCATTTCTCTTCTGATCTTAGTTGTGTAAAGGTTCTGACCACGGCTGCCCTGGGACAGACTGATGAAGAAGTGGCTTTTGGACTCTTTGACCTCTACAAGGTCATGACACACTGCGTCAAATGTCTTGCCCATGAACACAACAACGGAGTGTGACCCGCACGCCTGCCACGTGGACATGACTATTACTGCATGTCTTTTCCAAATCGTATCCCCATTCGCCCTGCACTGCCCTGACAAATCAAGCTTACGGGCCAAACAATCCTTAAAAACACATGAAAGATGCACGCCTGCTCGTTTCCATGGAGATGTCGTTCTGCCTGGAATGTTCCTCAGTTTGGTATTAATCTGATCTACCTCCACAAGACAAGACGGTAACTACGGCGACAACGAACCACTAGAGTTACGACCAAATATGAAGTCTTCTAGAAGGAGTTCAGATATGACTGATTGATCATTTCACTGAACTATCATTGAACCTTCCAAGGCAAAAACATCTCCATGGAGACGCGCAGGTGACCGATCCTCTCGCACTCCCAGACCTGGTTTGGAGCCGTGTTGCAGGCCGTGTCGCAATGCGCGCGTTCCGTGTTTCAGAACAAATGTAATCACCAGATTCGATGGGCTTTTTGTTCCTTAATCTAACTGTGTCGTTTTTGCGCGGCTGATTAACATACTATTAGAGGATGATGAAGAGCGCGAGCCGCATTAGCATTGCAAATACAGCCCCGTTTCTCCCGGAGAGATTTGTCTGTAACTTTAGCCTGCTGCTCACAACATCTGGCTCTACAACAAAGGGCCATTTATCTGAATCAAGCTGCCTCCGTCTCGGCTTCAATGGCTTTTATTTAGTCTGGGGAATTCTGCCTGTTTATTCGCTTTTTTTTCGCGCGCTGATGTTTCAGACGGATACGATCGCAGCGGTTAAGTGGGTTCCGTTTGGCGGTGGGACGGGCTGTCAAAAAGCGACCGCGGAGCCTGAACGTGATCGCTGGTCTCGTGTGTTCGCTCGCACGGCCCGGAGCGAAAACGCTATCCGCGGCGTCGGTCGTCGGCAAAAGAAACGCGTTCTCCACTCCAACCGTTTTTTTTTTTCAGATGAACGTTTTTGAACTTGTTTGTGAAAGTAAAGGACAAACTTTCTACGCTTTTATTAAAAAAAAAAAAGAGTTCGAAAAGAGTCGAACCCAGATGTAAACTTTAGCAAATGTCACGAATGTTTAAACCCCTTGTCGTTCTTGCTGATTCCCCCCAAAACGCCTGGCTGAAAGGACCAAAACTGAAGCCGTTTCTTGGAGTTTCGCAGCGTAAACAAACTGCGAAAACCCAAAAAGTCCGATAAAAGTCCCGTTCACGTTTGTCGTTCTTAAATCAGTTTTTCCTACGACCTGTCCGTGGATCTCACCCAAACATCTGACCCCAAACTGCACGAAAACCCCCGCGTTCACGTAGAAAAAGCCCTCAAAGGCTCCAGCTGGACCCGCCCCACGTGCGTCTCAAGCCTTTACGATCCCGACAAAGCAATTCGTCGACTGATAAAGACGTCGGTCAACTTCAACACCATCGACCGATTAAGCGACTGAGCGGCAGGCTGCCCTGTGGTGTAAACTGGTCCCCATACTTCCCAGAATGGTTGACTTGACTGGAAATAAGTGGCTCCAGCTTCTTTTCTCAGCGCTGGTTGACGAAAGGGAACCATCTTTGCCATCAAGTCGGCATATGCCATTAGATGTGCCAAAGAGCGTATTATTATCCATGCCCAACACCTGCTTTGGCTCCCGTCGGCCCCCGCTCGTCTTGAAACCCCCCCCGTCTCCCAGAACAAGGTCACACCCTCCCGTTTGTGCCGCTGCGATCTTCATGAGCCTTTACGCCCGAGCCAACATCCATTTGTGTCTGTGTCTTGAAATCTGGTCCCGGTGGAGCCCGGGAAACAAAGGCGCATTATTGGACAGGCCTAAAGGTCGAGCCGCGGGGGCTACAGAGCTCGCGCTGTTCCCCTCCTCTGCCCCAGACAAACACAGACAACAGACGCCCTCCGCCAGCGCCGTGATTGTCCACATTTCAAAGTTCATATCTTTCATTTCAAACCCCCCCCCCCACCACCATCGCTGCCTGTGCCTTTCGCCACGCCGGATCAATACACGCCATCAAAAGCTATTTCTGAGGCTTCATGTGAGTGGTCCGCCGCACTGAAAATGTACAGGTTTTTCCTCCAGGGAGCAATCGGTCTCCGTTGGGGCCGGAGTCGGGGCTGGAATTAAAGCTGATTTCGCGGACCCTTAAGACCTCGGGACGTTTGAGCACTCAGCACTCGTTGCCTCCGCTTCTCGCGAGCGGCGAGAGATGTCTCGCGGCACGATTTTCAGAAGCCGCAATCAAGTCCGCGGTCGTGTGCAATTAAGAGTGTAAGCCATTTAGTGCAGCCGATGGGCACAACAACACAACGTGGAAGTGCTGGAACAATTAAAGAAGACCGTGCCATCCGTCTTTGTGGCTTTCGAGCGTGCTTTTGGACACATTTGCACTGATTTAAAGTGGTTTTACGCGTCACGTTTGGAGCTGATGAGCAGTGCGTTCCCTAAACGTTTCTCTTCGGCATCTGCTCGCGGCACTGGGGCCGAGTGTTGAGCGGGCGAACACACCCAAAGTATTCGAAGTGTAAGTTTGAGTCAGCGTTTGTTATCGGCGATTCTTTAGACGGCAAAACGTCCAAAAAAGGGAAATCATTGGTGCATTTTTCAGTTTATTTATGCACAAATGCGTCCAGATTCTCAGTCAAACGGTTGAGAACTTTAAACCGGACAAAGTTTGGACAAAGAGGAGCGAGTCGCGGCCGGCTAAAGTCGCAATCGTCATATTTCTCAAACCCCTCGCCGCCGCCGTGCGATCAATGTGAAGGCGGTAATGGCCAGAACGATTACAGCGATGGACCATTTATGGACCGGGCGAACAATAAGAACATTAAAAAAAGAGGACTCTTCTAGGTCGGGAAAACAACATCTCGGCGGCGGGATAAAAAAAAAAAAACTAGGACAAAAAAGAGATGCAGCGTTATTCCTGAAACGTGGCGCCGAACGCTTCTTCGGTCTCCAGGGCACGGAGCGGAAATGAAAAGTTGATTTCACGTTTTAGCCAGCGCTCATCGCCTCGGTCTCCTGGGAGGGGTGGGGGGCCGCGCTCGCCTCACTCAGCTCGACCACAATCAGACCGCAATAATGTGAGATCGGAGCGTTAATTACGCACTCGTACGCAGGCCCTTGAACGCCTCTTATTATAACCTGACTCAGTTAAGCGGTGCCGTGTCACAGCGCCGCTTTTCGAGGATCATTTCAGCTGATATTATGATGCAAGGAGTAGAAGCAGAACCCAGATGACCCTACAACTCTCTGCAGAGGACCCCCAGAAACAGATTTTAAGAGACTTTCAAATCCAACACGACCCGGAGTAAAAAAAAACAACGTTATTTGTCCAAACCCAGAATGGAACCGACTGAAGTAGTTTTAAGCTCGACGTTAAACACTTGGAAAGTCACTCAAATGTCCTTTTTTAAACACAACATCTTCATCACCATTACTTTTGAAATGAGGCTCTAGTTTCGATACTATTTTCGTATAGATTTTGTGTTCTTCCTCTCGCTCTCTCGCTCTGGGGCTATAGTTGTCCCCTCATCCTTCAGCCCCTCTCGAGGTTAGAGTCCTGTCCCAAAACAGAACGGGACGAGCCTCAGAGCGTCCTACAGAGAAACAGAGAGGGCTTTAGGCCAGTGACTTTGAACGATAACGTTAAGTGCCATAACCAGCGCCGGGGGTCTATGAAACGCAAACATTCATCTCAGCGTACGACACGTGTGTGACAGGATCTGGTGCGTCACACTTCCTGGTTCATGTTTGCTTCAGTTGTGTTGATGTAAAGGAGAAAACAAGAGAAGAATCCTGTGCTTCCTGTAACGCTCTGAGCCAAGGTCGTGCGGCTGATTTACGTTCTCGCACGTGTTCCAGGCCTTCTTTAGGCGCATCACAATGAAGTTCTTTTGGGACACATCGAGCTCACACCAGACCCAAACTGCCGTGTTTGGTCGTTGTGGTTGAAGTGTCGCTGAGACACAGACCTGACCTGACCTTGACAGACCTGAGGTGGCGACTGTGCTCTGCATGCAAAACCCCTTCTGTTTCTCATTATCTTTGGAGTGAAGCTCCTCCACAGCTTCATTGAAGAGCACGTTCAGGCCTGCGCCGCGCTCGTGTGTGGCCGCGCTCGTGGGGTCGCGCTCGTGTGTGGCTGCTCTCGTGTGGCCGCGCTCGTGAGGCCGCGCTCTCGTGTGGCCGCTCTCGTGGGGGTAGTTTTACTTTGACAATTGTGTATTTTTTTATGTACTTCTGTATCAAACTTATTAGAATTGATTTTTTGGGGAATATTTAACTGCATTTCGATGTATTTTCGCCTCATTTCAACTGGATTTTCTTCTTCCACCAGGAGAAACTTTCAGTCACTCAGAACTAGTTTACATTTCTTTTTGTTGTTGCAGTGTTTTTGTCCATTTGTTTCGTACATAAAAATGAAGATTTGTAACAACAAACAAACAAAGGCTAATAAATAAAATAACCAAACAAAAAGGTTTAAATCTGTTGTTGTCAAATGAAGATGATTAATTAGTGTTTGTTGCTTTGATCATTTCAAACTTTGATTGTCCACGATTTACTTTGTTCTTCAGCACATTTCAGCGCAAACAAACAGAAATGACTTGAAGACCAGAACTAACCCAAGACTAGAAACTAAACCAAAACTAACCCAAGACTAGACCAGAACTAACCAGACTAACTAGAACTAAACCAAGACTAGACCAGAACTAACCCAAGACTAGACCAGAACTAGACCAGAACTAACCCAAGACTAGACCAGAACTAACCAAGACAAGACTAGACCAGAACTAAAACCAAGACTAGACTGAATAGAGAATTAAACCAAGACTAGACCAAAACTAAACCCAGCTCAGAACTAAACAGAGGCTAGATCAGAACAAAACCAGGACTAGACCAAAACTAAACCAGAACTAAACCAAGACTCCAGAACTAAACAGAACTAGACCAGAACTAAAACAGAACCAAATCAGGTCTACATTAGGACTAAACTGGGCCCAAACCAGGACAAAACCAGTGTGAACACATTCCATTAAAAGCACTTCTAAAATGAGGTTTTCCATTGGCCTTTGTGGTTGAAGGTGCCGATGGAGCAGATTGGCAGCCTCACTGGGGGCAGCTATGGCTACAGAAGCAGAGAGTGGAGTGAACCAATGAGGCAGTATAAAACATAAAGCTCTTTGAAAATACTGTAAAGGCGTAGTATTTTCAGCTCTTGATGAATCGGTCTTAGAATGTGTCCGATCTGCCGGAGCTGTTTACAGTCGCAGCAGCTTCAAGGGCTGATCTTCATGTCTGGGAGAAAAATGCATTTTCACAAAACAACCTTTAAAGTTACAACGTCCAGAGAAATCCGTAGATGCGAGTGGAATAAATGAAATAATAATAGATCTTTAGGCCAAGATTTGGACAGTTTCCATGTTGCGAGAGTAAAACTAACCATCAAACTAAAGAACTACAAAGAACATTTTAGTTTCAAATACTATTCAATTCCACCAGTCAACATTGTAATTCCCCCAGAACCCAATGTTTTTCAAATCAAACGTCCGTGTTGTTGCCCGTTGAGAAGCCGGGCCGGGCGTGATGGGAGGACGTGGCGAGGCGGTGCCGCTGACAGCCCAGATTGGCCTGGGCGCTCAACTCCAGCCACAAACGGAGAGCCCTGTCCCGCGGCATCGCAGCCTATTTGTGGGTAATGGGCTCGGCGAGGTTCCTTAGCGCCACGGTCAGCGCGCTCTCCCCGTTCCTCCCCGTCCTCCCCGTCCCTCACCCAGACACGAGCAGTCGGGAGCGGGAGGCCAAGACCAAAGGGCCCGCGGCTGAAATGGGATTTCTGCGACGATGGTAAATTGGCTGTCAAGGCCGGAGCAGGTGTGAGACAAGAGGGGGGGAGGGGGGGAGGAGGTGGGGGGTGTAGGGGGGGAGAGGGGGGAGAAGGATGAGGGAGGAGGTGGGGGGGTGTAGGGGGTGAGAGGGGGGAGAGGATGAGGAGGAGGTGGGGGGGTGTAGGGAGGGGGGAGAGGATGAGGGAGGAGGTGGGGGG